>JAHWFP010185275.1:0-18487 GCA_023313725.1 Lithobius niger | reverse complement strand
TAGTTTCATCATATTTTTCCGTTTTGGGCTTTCGTACGGATTACAACCACGCTCCCCTCAACGTCCGCAGCCGGAAGCAGGCCCCGCGGTCAGTACTGCCGGTTGTGGAACTGTAAAGAGAATGTGTTTGTTTACATGCTGAATTACATGGTAGATGATTTCACCTCTCCACATTTTTTGGATTAAAATAAATTAATGTAATCCGGAAATCAAATTAATCAATACAGATGCAAACCTATTTACGATGTCTTTTGGACTTAAATGTCAGATACCTTAGCGGGAATTGAACCTAAGACCTTTGAGACCAAAGGCCGGAGCCCTACTGCTCAGCCATACTGACACGGCCATACTTCCACGCTTTATTTGTGTGTTCCTTTCTGTTCACTTGGTGTGTGGCGCGCAAACAAGCGTCCCTCCAGTGCAGATTGGGAATTGTTTGATTAAGTGTATATGTTTGCGTGTTAAATGCGGCATATGGAAGTTTTCTTTAAAAGCCGTGTCAGTATGGCTGAGCGGTAGGACTTCGGCGTTTGCTCTCAAAGGTCGTGAGTTCAATCCTCGCTCAGGCAGTCTGACATTTAAGTCCAAAAGGAAATGTAAACAGGTTTGCATCTGTTTTTGTTAATCACTATTCGAGCTCATTTGGCTTTACGACCTGCTTATCATCGGAAATCAACGTTCGAAACATTCGTTCATTGTAAAGGATAAGTCAGCTGAAGACGCCATTCTTTTTTTTTTATTATTATTTATTTCCTGCAAATGTTTACTTCAAGCCAGTAATTTTTGCTTAAACCCAGGAAACGTAGTAAGAATTGCTGAAAGTGGAGATGGTCCAGTAACGTCTTTCAATTAATTGCGTTGTGAAGCAGAGAGTAGGAGCTTCTCTGTCTCTTCGGAAAGTCGTACCTTCCAGAAACTAAGCTATCACTTGTCCGTTTTTTAAGGAATCGTTTTGGGCTGTATACTTTAGGGGATCCTATTCTTTTCAAGAGTGATGTATTAAAAACCTTTTTGTGTAACACAGAAACCGAATGGTATTAAATCTTTCCTTTTGTTTGTTCTCTGTTTCAGCTTACAGTGCTGAACAATATGGCGTCGGTGTGCTTGAGACTCAAATGAAGTCTAGTCGCACCCTCCAGCCGAAGGTCAACCCTTCTCAACAACCAGTTGCTTAAGGTACGTTTATGTTGCATTTTCCAGTCCTCAAGCCCAAATGTGTCAGTAAGAGCCCACAATTGAGATTCCGTTCAAAAGAATAGAGCAGCCTCAATTGACGTCATAATGGCTACGAGATACAATTTGGAGAGCAAAGCTACAAGGTGCACTAGATTAAGATGTAAGGGAAAAAACGACACTTCTAGTCAAGACAGTGCTTTAAGAGCAGCGGATTTCTTACGCTTAAAATAACGTTGTTTTCTCCAACAACAAAAATCGCGAGTTATAGGCTTAAGAAATCCATTCTAATAGCATTGGCTTCAGTAAGACGACCTTCTTTTTTCCCTCCAGTGCCCCTTGCAGCTAGCCCAGTTACTGGCTCTACCATAGAGTTATATACAATAATACTACGTCATGTCACTATAGAGCAGTGACACGACGTAGTATTATTGTATATAACTCTATGCTGTAGCCTTAATGGGTTAGCTGCAAGGGGCACTGCAGAGAGAAACATAAGGGCGTCATACTGAAGCCGATACTGTGAAGAGTGATTTCTTAGACCTAAAACGCCCGATTTTTGTTGTTGGAGAAAACAACGTTATTTTAAGCCTAAGAAATCCGCTCTTCCATTGTTTTTCCCTCCATTTTTATGTAGTGCACCTTGTAGTTACGCCCTCCAAAACCCATACTGGTGCCAATATGGCGGCAAATGTCACTGCTCTACAGGCTTATAAATATTCAGTAGCGAACAAAATTACGTAAAATAAACAAGACGGCTGCACCTCGCACACACATTTAACAGACATGTTCTTTTTATATTCAACTTCCTATATACTACATTTCATTAAGCGCTCGAGGTTTTGTAGTAATCTTTGTTGTACTCGCTTTTCATTTGTCATTCTACGATATAAGTCTTAATGTTAGACTCTTTGCTTGCCAGGTAGTCGGTACGTCTTTTCTCTAATTAATTAGTGTGCAATTTTGTATATTCTAAAAAGCCCTTACTCATACAAGTTAGCAAGAGTTACTGTTAATGTTGGAAATGTTAAATACAGTAGGAACGTCGTGAGGGACGGCTAAAAATTGAGAGCAGTGAAAAACAGATTACCGATTTAGTAAATTTGCACATACTTTCAACCTTTGTACTCAGTAGCACAGACTCCCCATAGGGCAGGGGCAACTTTTAGAAAAAGGGCACATTTTTATCTAGGAACACTTCTTTTTGCCTATCTCTATACTCATTAGCCATTTTTTGGCCTTTTCAGGCCTTTTTTTGCCCTTTTGGGCCATTTTTCAGGATTTAAATGGACATTTTTTCCCTAGAAACTGTTATTTACTATTTTTTCCCCTTTCTTACCTTTTGGGCCCTTTAAAGCCCCTTTTTGGCCTTTTTTAGGCCTTTAGACTCTTTCTCAGGCAATGCCGTACCTGCAAAGGCTGGGACAAAAAAGGCCATTTGTTTTTATTTTTTTTACAAAAAGGGCAATTTCCTAAAAGGGCAGGGGCACTGCCCCCTTTCTCCCCTCTTGTGCATGCCACTGTTTGTACTTGCCTCATATACCTGTCGTTTTAATTACAGTCGGCTTTTAAAAGTGCAATTATATTACAGTTGGCTTGCTACGCCAATCTTCTTTAGTTATAAAGAGCCAGACAGACGGAAACTTACCTTCGTAGTTGGACGTGAAGTATCGCATCTAAGTGGGGTGTAATTCTTAAGCAGCGCCATATTTTTTCAGTGTCCTTGCTATGCGGGTTACACTAAAGAAATAGACACAATGGCGCAACCGCGAAACTCGTGCATGAAAAATAGCCAAAGTTCTGATAGGCTTTATTAAGAATTTCGCAGTTGTGCTATTGTGTATCCTTTTATCCTGCCGAATTTGAAGCAGTCTGTGTGCGTTATTTTGTTCTTCGCATTGGCGAAAAACGTGCGTGGTAATTACAACCGCAAAATTGGCAACCACGATATTGAACAGGTTTCGTTCATGAAAGGTTTCGTTCCTTGTTGAAGAACACATCAAATCCTATCAACATGGCAGTCATGTCACAAGCGAAGCCAGACGAAGGTCGTTCTAACAGGAGTTAGAGGAAGTTTTTACCTCTGGGACCTTGAAATTAAAAAAAAAAAAGGTATCTTGCTTTACACTAGACTCAGACTTGAGCATAGTGTCCAAGTATGGCGTCCCAATTTATGAAATTGACGTCCGTAAAATTGAATCTGTTCAAAGACTCATTTACGCGACATTGCCCCAATGACATTGTCTTGTCATATTGCATAGGAAGAACGTTATCAATATTTACAGCGTTTTACTCTCAGAGATCTTCGACTTAAAAGTAACGTTCTCATGACCAATCGTTTTCTCCATGGTAAAATTAGCCTCCCAGTCCTTTTTTTTCTATTAATTCATTCAAAACACTGAGGGGTCACGACATAAAACTCAGAAAACCAATAATTCACTCTCTCACAGAACTAGCCTGTTTCTCCTCCAAAGCAATCACCGATTTAGACACCTTTCCTGCAGCTATAGAGCAGCAACAATAACGCCATGTTGGCTACAAGATAGCATCTGGAGAGATAGCTACAAGGGGCACTAGATTTAAAAAGGAGGGGGAAATAACGGCATTTCTAGTCAAGCCAGTTCTTTGAGGGTGGATTTCTTAGCCTTAAAAAAAAAAACGTTGTTTTCGCCAATCCTTTACACTGCGAGGTTGTACTCGGAAAAGAAAAGATCCCACTTGCTAAAATTTTAAGCAACTGCCAACAGATCGACAATAACCGCCCGTGTTAGGCCTAAGAAAACCGCTCTAACAGCATTGGATTCAGTAAAACGCCCTTCTTTTTCCCCTTCAGTGCACCTTGCAGCTAGCCGAGTTACTTGCTCCAGTATAGAATTATATACCATAATATGACGTCATTGTCACCTCTACAGGACAGCGTCAAATGACGTCATATTGGCTAAAAATTTAAGCAACTGCCAACAGATCGAGAAAAACCGCCCGTGTTAGGTCTAAGAAAACTGCTTCACAGCATTGGATTCAGTAAGACGCTCTTCTTTTTCCCCTCCAGTGCACCTTGTAGCTAGCCGAGTTACTTGCTCCAGCATATAGTTATATATAATAATATGACGTTATTGTCACCTCTATAGGGCAGCGTCAAATGACGTCGTATTGGCTACGAGATAGCATCTGGAGGGCATAGCTACAAGGTGCACTTGATTAAAATGTAAGGGAAGACAACGGCACTTCTAGTCAAGGCAGTGTTTTGATAGCGGATTTCTTAGGCTTAAAAAAAAACGTTGTTTCTCCAACAACAAACATCGCGCGTTATAGGCTTAAGAAATCCAGTCCGATAGCATTGGCTTCAGTAGATGACCTTTTCACCCTCCAGTGCCCCTTGCAGCTAACCCAGTTACCGGCTCCACCATAGATTTAGTATATACAATAACACTACGTCATGTCACTGCCCAGAGCAGTGACATTTGCCACCATATTGGCACCAGTGTGGGTTTTGGATGACATAACTACAAGGTGCACTACATAAAAGTGGAGGGAAAAACAACGGAAGAGCGGATTTCTTATGCTTAAAATAACGTTGTTTTCTCCAACAACAAAAATCGCGCGATTTAGGTCTTAGAAATCACTCTTCACGGCATCGGCTTCATTATGACGCCCTTCTGTTTCTCTCTGCAGTGCCCCTTGCAGCTAACCCATTAAGGCTGCAGCATAGAGTTATACTATACAATAATACTACGTCATGTCACTGCCCTATTGTTTGTTCACCAAATGTGACGTACTTCAAGGAAGGAAAATGTGAAGGAAGGAGAAGGAAAACTAGCATTCCTTCTTTTAAATTTTGTTTTGTTATGATTGTGCCTTTTTTCATGAGCTTTTGCTTTTTTCCGTGTATATTTTCTTACTTTATCTTATCTTCATTGTGGAATGGAGTCATGTCCACGACTACGTAGCCTTCTTGGCAGGTTCGGGGTGTCTTTATTATGGTCTTGGACAGGCTAAGACGATAAGACTGTCTGTGATCTGGAGTTTGCTCGTTCCAGTCCTGACCACAACATATCAATGATGGCCACGATAAGAGCTTAGTGAATCTTAGCAATTTTTAGGCTGATTTTCATTGTTGTATGGTGATTTCTTTACTCTCGTGTAACTTACAATGATTTATATTAATTTGTGTATCCGACTAAAGACCCGACGGCAAACAACACCATCCCACTGAAAACTAGTTACTAGCCAATGTTATTTTAACTGTATCGTTATGGAAATTTGGTGAGACCAATTACTAAAAAAAAGATTATAATTTTAATTTTGCCGCCTCGACCGTTTTGCCAACCTTCCAAATATTGGACGGGTGTGTCATTCCCTACCTCCCGCACTGTAAACGCGTCCCTGAATGTCATCGGTGTCAACGGCCACTTACGGTCCGTCACTCAGTTGTTGATTGTCACCATCTTAGCGCGTCAATTGGGTGGTAAGTCTGTCCTCCTGTCCGGAATTTTTTTATTTTTGCAGGTGGTACAGAGTATGACATCTAGATTTGGGTTTGATGTTGAATGTGGTTGTTGAGGTTAACAGCCATACGCCCTGCATGCTCCTGACAGCAAGATTACACCACACACACAGTCATAAAAATCACAAATGCATTTAATGCATCTAGATTTGGGGTTTGTTTGACATCTCTGTAATGTGTGGCGCACTGGCAACCTAGACCACTGCACTGTGACTGAGGTTGGCGCTAATGGCCTAGCTATCGACTCAATACCATTAAGGCTCAATTCCCCCCTCCCCCCTGAGTCCATATTTAATCCGTCACTACCAGTCCAGAGACAGGATTCCCACCACCAATCTGGAAAACCTGGAAAAAAATCAGGTAATTTAAACTATGTTTGAAACCCAGGGAGAACTCAGGAAATTCTCAGATTTTTTACAGAAAAACCTGGAAAACTCAAGGAAAAATTAAGAATTTAAACAATGTATATCCCATCTAAAAGCTTCACCCCTTTTAACACAAAATAACAGAAAACTGGTAAAAATGCGTGACCAAAATTCCTTCCCAAGATTACGGTAAATAGCCTGGAAAATGACCTCATCTACTCTGGAAAACCTGGAAAACTCAAAGAAATTGATTTCAGTATTTTGGTGGGAACCCTGAGAGACAAAAAAAATGAACTTTGTGCAGATTCCCTGGATTCCGCGCATAGCGAGCAAAGTATAGGAGAGTGGATCATCCTGGCCTCTAAGCCAAGAAGAGGTGTGATCAAAACTTGCCCCCCAAAAAACTACTTCCACTACGTTCGTAATACTCATGGGGTTAACCAAGCTTAAAGTGCAGCGAAACCCGGCGCCAAGAATCATAGGTGCATCTCCTTTAACATTCAAACAAGCAGTTATTTTCATCAGGATTTTTCCGTCTGGCTCCCTTGTTTAGAAAGATGGCGGCGAAGGAGTGTGGGGGAGGAGAGGAGCAACAATCCGACGCCAACGAATTATTAAGATTTCGAAAGACGAAGAAAAAAAAACGAAAGAAGGAAAGGAAAGGAAAGAAGGGAGGGAGTTGGCTCAGTGAAGGGGTTAAACGAACTGTCGCTGCGCATGCCTGCAGTCATTTGTCATGCCATCCATGACTGGAACATTGAGACAGACGCTGACACGGCAACTCCAGCAGAATTCGATTTGCCTCCTTGACGGCGTCGAGTTCACAAGAATCTCCACTCGTTTTGAACTCGGATTGAGAGTCTGTTGTAGGTTGTTGGGGGAAGAGAGGCTGATGACGACATGACTATATTTCGTCAGCCGAGATTGGGGAAAATATTACTACTGGGTTCTTATTTCTTTTGCCTTACCAGCCAAAAGATATTTCGAAATTTCGAGTGTGAAGATGAAAGCCAATTCATGCTGGTTAGGGATGCGTGATGTTGAAGGTGTGGTCTGACAATTAGGCCTAAAATTAGGCCTAAATTTAGGCCTAAAATCTAACACATTTTTAACCGGCAATTGTGATGGTTTCTGCTTTTAGATTATGCAGGGTGAGGCAACTAAAGTGTTACGAGCCGATATCCTACATGTGAATGGCTAATGAGAGAATAATAATGATGGAAATGCGATGATGAGTGTGATGGGGGACGTTTACACGAGAAAACAGGAATGACCTTGAATTGATATTTCATAGTCATCCTCGGGCTATCTGCCAAACGAGATAGGATACGGCAAAAAAAAAAAAGTAAATTAGAAAGTTGGACGCAGGGAGACAATATGACCAACAACAACAAAAAAAAAAAACAATTCAACATCGGATAATAAATAAAATAGTTACGATGATGTTTAAAAGCTCACACTAAACATGCTGGCTGCACTGCAGTGAAGCCAACTTCACTATCTTAACTTCACTATATTCTAGCCAACTTAACTATTTTATTTAGTATCCGATTTTGAATTGTTTTTATTTTTTTTATTTTTTTTTTTTTTTGGTCATATTGTCTCTCTGCGTCCAACTTTCTAATTTACTTTTTTGTCATATCTTATCTCGTTTGGAAGATATCACGAGGATGACCTTGAAACATCCATCAATTCAAGGGCATTCCTTTTTTTCTCGTGTAAACGTCCCCCATCACACCCATCATTGCATTTCTATCATTATTATTCTCTGATTAGCCATTAACAGGATATCGACTCGTAACACTTTAGTTGGATCACCCTGTGTAATAGAGAAAGCAGTTGCAGTTCGTGGTAGAAGTGTGCGCCTCAACATTTTCGAAAGTGGCGGAAGTTTACAGAGTACCGCTTGCGACTAGAAGTCAGTGCAGCTGCTTGTTTGTCTTCCAACATTTCACTTTCCTCTTTTTCCTACGCACAACTGCTTTGTTAAAACTTTGCTTCTTCAGCAATGGTTAACTGGGGATTAAAGCTACTTCGACTCCACATCATTCGGGGTTTGTTTTATTTTCATCGAAAATAATACCCCCCAAGCCAATTCATGCTAAATACGCACCTATACCATACCCAGTCTTTTCTTCTTAAAACCTTTTAACAAGTTCACGTGATTATAATACGTTTTGGCCGCGTGCCACAGTGGACGGATACGGTTCCGGTACATGAGGTAAAACGGCTCTGAAACTGGAAAGATCTCCCTAATTACCCCAGGATGCATCGGGATAATCGTACGCAACTTGCTCAATAAACGTGAAATTAAAATAGTTGCGTTAAACATGAGTTCACGTGCATTAGAGTTACACAACCTGCAGGCCCCCCGAACCATTCGTCGCGTGACTAAAGCTAGGTGAGGAAGACGTCACGAAGGCACGCGAGCACGGGATGTTTAGTGGATGTGGGGTAGGGGTGCTGCACCTAGCAAGCACGCTATTTACTAAGCTAGATTCTGTATTATACGGATTTTTGGGATGGAGTTCGTATCTAACGAAGTCTTTATTAGTGATGAAAAAACTCTTTGCATCACTGCAGTGACGGTGCTAGGGGTGGGTCAGAGTGGGCCATGACCCCCCCACCCCCGCTGGCCCACCCAATCCCATCACTTAGTTCACCGCCAGAAAATAAAACAATAAAAAACCTGATACATATGCAAACCTATTTACGTTGCCTTTTGGACTTGTATGTCAGACTACCAAAGGCCAAGGTCCTACCGCTGAGCCAGACTGACACGGCCATTTATTTCACGTTTAAGTGTTCCATTCGTTTCAGTGGAGGATGGCGCGGCAAATAAGCGTCCCTCCAGTGGCGATTGGAAAGTGTTTGTTTATATGTTTATATGCACGTGTTAAATGCTGCCTATGGACGTTTCATTCTAGGCCGTGTCAGTCTGGCTCAGCGGTAGGACCTTGGCCTTTGGTTCCAAACGTCCTGGGTTCGATTCCCCGCTCAGGCAGTCTGACATATAAGTCCAAAAAGGGTAAATAGGTTTGCATCTGTATTTAGTTGTTTCTTGTGAGCCTTTGGCTTTTCCGTCTTTAATAAAAAAAAACCTGCAGGCTAAACTTAAAATCAAATAAATAAACTGAGCGTTTATCTCCTATTTAATTTTTTTTATTTACTTTTGCAGCAACTTAGCAACATACGTGTGGGCTAATTTATTTCGTGTGTTTGTTGGGCGTATTTGACAAAAAAAAATTGGACAGCTTTGAAGCTTATGCGGTTACATTCAGGTTGAATTAAACGGAATAAAAGTGCCTTACATAAAAAAAAAAGTGCCTTGGGAAAAAAGTCTCTGGCCGACTCTGTTTCCAAGGGTGCCCTCTGTCGGACACATATACAATTCAGTTCTGACGTCGTCACTGCATCACTGTGAAATCGCCACATGCTCAAAAATCTGTTGGGGAAAACCTCTTTCTTCATACTAGATTGTGTACAAACAACAACTACGTAAATACACGTACAGTGATCAAACGGGTAAGTCAAGCTGCTAATCTGGGCTTCAAAATTAGCTCACAGTGAACTTACAAAAAGCATACGAAAAACTCAATAAAGAAACGTATGCCTTATATGGTGTCGGAAGACACATCAACACTCGTATGTAACTTTCTTATTCTGAAGGTCTTAAAATCTGCACAATAAATTACGCAAGAACGAAAAGTTGCATTGAATTGGATGGTGTAAAATGATTTTCTACTCCATTGTTGCCCTTTTTTGTTTAGCTGCTTCCCCGCGGCCCCCCCCCCCCCCTTCACTGGTTGACAATATCAAAAATGTCGGTTGCTTGGTTTGACAAGACCTTTTAAATTATTACTCGACCCCCGCCTTCCCATTTATAATTTTTGAGAAACGCCCCTCTGCCCCCCTTAACCCTTCCTTAGGGCGACCCCGCAAAGCTGAACAGATTGGCGGTGGATTGTTCACACGCGCGTTTAAGATTAAGTGACAGCCAGTATCGTGCACAATTAAAACCACACTACGTTCCGCGAGGACAAACTCCCGTCTTCAGGTAAAAATAAACACCAAAACATTAAAAAAATTTCAAGGCAGTATCTGTCACTCTACTTCCGGGCGCCCATCTAGTAACATGGTGTATCAATTGGTATGTTAAATATTTTTAAAATTTTAAAGTTTTACACCTTGACCATGCCTGAATTCTTTGTTTTTATAGACTTGGTGACTCGGCAGATACTGCCATGAATTTTTAAAACGTTTTAGTGTTTATTTTTACCTGAAAACGGGAGGTTGTCCTCCCGAAACGTATAGTGTGGTTTTAATTGTGCACGATACTGGCTGTCACTTAATCTTTTTGGCTAAAAGTGCTGAAACTTCTCAATCAATCACACGTGCATTTGTCAGTCATTTTTTTTACCGCATTAAGCTATCTTCATTACTTCTCGAGTTATGGCCGTGTAACGGGTTTCGTGATACACCCTGTATATCACTGTAATTATATCCTGGAGGTACAAATTTGCTTGCCTTCAGGGATACATCTCCATACTACGAAGGCGCGTTTGAAATTGAAAGATACAATTGTATTTAATCAAGAAGGACAATTCTTAAATTAAAAATTAAAACTGTTAAATATAAAGAAGGGAGAACTTTAAATTAAGAAGACAAGTTTAAAATTATACGAAGGACAATTTTAAAATCGAAAGGGATGTCGCTGAACTTAAGTAATTATTTAACAAATTCCGAAGTGAGATTTATGTTGATAGTTTGTGACCACAGATTTCTACTCTTCACTCTCTCTTTTCAGTGATTTTTTTGCCGACGTGTCTGATGGATTTACAAATATTTGATTGAAGCAATGGATTTAGCCAAAAAAAATTACATATTTGCTAAAATAATAAATGTGACGGAAAACACGCCATTTTTTACTTTACACTTAACGCTTCACAGTCAAAGCC
This sequence comes from Lithobius niger, assembly GCA_023313725.1. Taxonomy (NCBI): domain Eukaryota; kingdom Metazoa; phylum Arthropoda; class Chilopoda; order Lithobiomorpha; family Lithobiidae; genus Lithobius; species Lithobius niger. Next base: position 7,487 of record JAHWFP010185275.1, on the reverse strand, counting down.
CAGTAATGCACCTACGCCCCGAAGGTGCATAGGTAACAAGTGATATCTTCTTCAGCTTCATTTGTAATGGTGACATTCATATACCAAGACGATCCCAGCTCTGTATCACCAGAATTCCGGCAACAAACAAAAAATAAAAATCTCTAAAAAGCCTCCCAACACACAAACAAACCTCACTCTTTTGTGGACCGGTTTCCACATCTAAAGATGGCGAATGCTTCCATGAAGTGCTTCCTGCTGGCCACCAAGCCCCTTCCGGTTGAAGGAAGAAGGTCTCTAAAATGACCATTCGAATCCCATCATGGCTTTCCTTTGCAACTTGGCACAGCGAAGGTCCGCCTTCCTTCCACTCATGGTCGGCCTTTTCGTCTGGCCAAAGCCGATTGACTTGACTGGCACCCGGGAAACGCCAGACAACAAACGTTGTGCCCGCGTCCAGTGTTTCGTAATAATTGGTTCTCTCCTTGTGAGTCAAGAGAGTTTGGAGAACCCCAATTCAGAAGAATTAGGTCTTTTGTTTCGAAGGAAGTAAAGGCCCTTAACCTTAGCTGGATCGTGCCCTTTCTCTCGCTCTTTCTCTCTCTATCCATCTTCCCCTACAACTTCCAGCTACCGTCTTCCACTCCAAGAACACAATATGGCAACTTCTGACGTTCTTTTCCGTTCAGTTCCAAGAGGAATGGCAATATCGACGCTCAACAGTTTAAAGTTAGTTTAAAACTTTTGGTTCTTAAACCTTTCCGTAAGCTACATCCAATGTTCTGCAGTTAAACCATTTCTGTGATATAAGACTTGCCGGACGCGAGGTAAGCTCTTTTCCGGCTTTCTGGTGTTTAAAAATTCAAACTGTTTCAAGAGTTCTGTATTTACAGAAGGCTGATAACCTCTTTCAACACTTCAGGAATTTAAAGACTTCTCTGTCTGTAAGCTATGTCAATTGTTCTGTGTTTAAGAAATTTGTGAGATAGGACTTCAGTAAGCTATACCAAGAGTTCGGCATTTACGGACAGCTGGTATCTTTCAAGTGTTCTGGTAATCTATGCAACTAAGATCGTAAAGTTTTGTCTGTTTGTGTGTATGTGTGTCCGCAGTGGGAATCTCGATGATCTTTATTCTTTTGTTGGTTTGCGTGTCCGCAATAGGAATCTCGATAATCCTAATTCGTTTATTTGTTTATGTGTCTTTTAAACTGAATTAAGACTGTAGAAGTCATGATTCGAGCCGTCTTTTCAACAAAGAGGCACGGTACTGATGACGTCATGTTTTTCCCAACCATGGGTCATAACTACAATTTGGCATCTAGGCCTTTAAGTCTCTTGCAGTGGGATATCCAGTTGAGGTCTAAACTAGCCTTGGATTAGCTTAACCCTGGATCTAACTAAATCTGATGAAAGCTTGGACGACTGTATTACAGCATTTTCATGCTAACAGGCAATCACAACAATGCTAGAGGGGTAGTCGGTTGAATGCTTGGAAAATTTAATTCTGGAAGCGGATTATGGGTCGACACCAATAAAATAGGCATTCAGAACACTCAAGTAACAAGAACACTAAATTTCAACGCTCACATGGGGGCCGTCGTCAGTGATACCACGCATGTGATACCACGCAATGCGTCAGTGATACCACACATTGTTATTTGAGTGTTCTGAATGCCTATTTTATTGGTGTCGACCCATAATCCGCTTCCAGAAATCACAACAATGCTTTACGAAACCGGCCATATACAGGCGGTGCCCTACTTAACTGTAGGATGTTTCGAAATTCTTGTTAAAAAAATTCTATATGATAGAACTTTTGTAAGCTATTTATCAAAAGTTCTGTTCTGCATACATTTAGTGTCTTTCAAGAGTCATGGTATATTTAATCATGATCCGTTTCAAGAGTTTTGTTTTTACGGACGTCCAGTTAGCTTTTTTATATAATTCTGGTATATAAAGAAGCTTTCTTTTAAAGTTCTGTATTTAAAGACTTTCGTAGGATAAGGCTTCTTTAGTAGGGTAAGGACAGATATCTGGTAAGCTCTTTCAAACGTTCTAGTACAAAAACTTCTGTGAGCTAGTTCAACAATTCTGTATTTAATGATTTCTGTAAAAAAAAAAAAAAAACTTTTGAAATCTGTTTCAAGACTTCTGTATTTACAGGTGTCCGATAAGCGTCTTCAAACAATCTGTTTTTATAAGACGTCTGTGAGCTGTTTTAAAAGCATTGTATCTATAGTGACGCGATAAGCTCTTGCAATCGTTCTCGTAGTTTAAGACTTTTGTAAGCTGTTTCTGAAGCATGGTATTTATGAAGACGTTTGGTAAGCTCTTTCAAACATTCCTGTGTTTCAAGACTCTTCAAGACTCTCTAGATTTCAATGTAAAATTAGACCTACGTGACAGGTTATTGAAACTTTCCCATCCTATGGAGCAGTGACATTTGCCGCCATATTGGCACCAGATTGGCACCAGTATGGGTTTTAGAGGGCATAACTACAAGGTGCACTACATAAAAATGGAGGGAAAAACAACGGAAAAGCGGATTTCTAAGGCTTAAAATAACGTTGTTTTCGCCAACAACAAAAATCGCGCGTTTTAGGTCTAAGAAATCACTCTTCACAGCATCGGCTTCAGTATGACGCCCTTCTGTTTCTCTCTGCAGTGCCCCTTGCAGCTAACCCATTAAGGCTCCACCATAGAGTTATATACAGTAATACTACGTCGTGTCACTGCTCTATACTATGTTCCACATTATGTTTGCAGGAAACCGACTGTATGACGTCACGTTTTCTTTCATCGAGTGCAAAATAACTCGTAAAAATATCCCACTCGTACTCTTGACAGTAAATGAGTACAGCCTATAAATGTGTTTTGAGCCCCGGCAATTACATTACGTGATTGCCGAACCAATTGCAGACATGCACGCCGTATGTATTCGCAACTGTGCCGTAATTTCATTTCCAAGATGGCAAACTTTGCAAGAGAACTTACTAGAAAACATTTATTCCGAATTGAATTATCGCACCGCTTTATGTCTAGCCAATGAAACAGCGTATAGTTTCATTAGCCCGTGCCGTGTGCAAAAGGTCTAACTTACGTCTAACGAAAATATAATTCCGACTATTAGTTTTGTGAAGCAAATAATTAAGTTCGTTTCCGAAGGGTGTTTTTCTTCTCAATACTGGCTTTATTCCGTGAGTTCTTAATTACGAGTTACAGCTAATCGATACGAGGCGCCAGTCGAACATAACATGAAATGGAAAGAAATGAGAAATTTTAAAGAAAAGTGACATGTCTCTGTGACGCATATTCCTGCTCGGTGTTCGTCCGATGATGACTGTAATGATGACGACGAGAGATCCTAATATCAGTTCAAAAATCACTTCGCTAACGAGTTTCTGTTTCTTGGATTTGCAGTTTAGGTTTCCAATTACAGCAGCTACGTGCCAAAACAATAAACAGCAACGGACCAAGTGCTGAACCTTGGGGGATGCCAGATGTGCTGGCTGCCTTCAAGACAAGATTTGTAATAATTAGAAACGATGCATGTATGTCCAATTTAGTAATCTACATCATTAAAATCATGTGATGTGCGTGCGTGCTTGTACCTCTACTCCTCTGGAATCAAGGCACCTACAAAGATGGGAGTTGGACCAAATGAATGATAAGTAAACTGCGCAACCGTTAGGCCTATTTTTGTCGCTGTAACTTGATTTTATGACTCTCAAATACGCGAAAAACACTAAAAATAACGTCAAAGTATTGTTTGACCCTCATGACGTTTGTTCATTAAATTTTATTAGGCATGAAAAAACCTTTCCTGATAAAACTATGACGTCATGAGCAGACGTGCTGAGGGATGTGATGGACGAACTATATGAGTAATAATTACAATTAGTTTGCGTCGAAACAATCAGTACATCGATTTTGTGATGCTCTTGGACCTAAGAAATTGCGTGAAGCATGGATCGACGCCAGTGGAGTGAGCGAAGCGAACAATATGGCTAGTAAATCTATATATATAATAGGCTTGGGTGGCACTGAGCAAATTCATCATATGTGTGCGTGTGTGTGTTACTGAAGTTCAAGCGAAAAATGGGAAAGGGGTGACCAGTGAGGTGGCTCAATACGGGAAAATGTGGGGGAGGGAGGCAGGAGGATTCGGGGGGGGGGGGTAAAGAGGGGAGGAGGGAGTCGGCGCCATTCCGACCGGTAATTAGGTATTCGGGAACGGGCTAGACCGGCGTATGTTACGCCGGGGGTACAGCTAGTAATTATAATAAAACAGTTTAACCACGTATAGTGATAAGGAAATTGGAAATAAGGGAATTCCAAGCTAGGGTCACCCATACGGCGAAGAAATTTCGACTGCACTCGCAACTGACACCAGACTTAAAGTTTCGATGAGTGACCCAGGTGGAGCATGCTACGCCGAGATCGACGAAAGAAATTGCATAGACATAAGCATAAGCAATAATACTCAAAAGTTAAGCAGCTCAAGTCAACCAAACTTAATACACTTTGGATAAACCCACGAAATTGAACAAATTCAGAGCACCAGAAATTAATTCTTCCAACCTGCAATTGCAGGAAGGTAGTCTACATAGGTCTCCTTTAGGTCAGTATCACAGGTGGCTGAAGTCCAGTGATTTTAATTTCTGGTGCTTTGAACTTATTCTTTTTCGTGGGTTTACACAAAGTGTATTACGTTTTGTCGACTTAACGCTGTTCAGCTTGTAAGTTTTAGGGCGCGTTTATGCAACAACTCGCCTTTGCATTCTCGCAGCTAGAAGCTAGAAATTATCTGTAATTCCAACATGGCGGCGGTTTTAGCCATTTCGCATCGCAACGAAAACGTTGAATAATACGAGTTCAGAAGCGACTGAGAAAATTTCGTCAGGAGGAATTCTTAATCTTACTGTCACGGATTATCCGACATAAAACATTTACTCAAACGACGTCGGATTTAGCTAATCCAGGTAGCGTTGTTACCATGGCAACGAAAACTCTGCCATTGCGATTAAATTCTAGCTGCGAGAATGCAAAGGCGAGTCGTTGCGTAAATCCGCCCTTATTGTTTACGCATGATAACGTATAGCGTCAAAGACTGGATTACGGGCGGAATTATTATTTACGAAAAAATTGCAAGTAGTGTTACGGCTATGATGTTTATTGTTCATGATTTAGATGGAAAAGAGACTCGCCTGCCACTGCCTAATCTGCTACAAAGCAACTAAAGAGACTGGGATAAATACAAGTGATGTTCTGGGGGCATGCTGACTGTAATTGGGACTAGTGGAGGAAAAGGGGAGGAATAATTTCTAATCATCAATTTCGAAAGTAACTTAGGCTACTGGTTTCACAGCTGGGAATGGAATGACAGTTTTGGAGTGGGGATGCCAAGGCATTGTTAAAGAGGGTGCTATGCTATACATTGTTGTAGGCATGGTGAGTTCATGGTTTCAATAAAGGAATTTTACAATACTGAATAACACAATATAGAATCTTTTGTTCTTTGGAGGGAAGACAAACTGAGAAACAGATCCGGATATACAGCAAGGCTCTTTGGGAAGTAAGGCATGGTCGTCCAGAGTTAACTGACGAGAGACTTAGCATGTCTCAGATCTATCCCTACAAACGGAACGTAGTAGGCCCGAAACATCACATTCTTCTTAATGTTTTTATGTATGAACCTGACTGGCTTGTCCTGTTTACGTCAAATTTTCATACTTTTTTTTAACTTCCTATACCTTGAAGAGCTGGCGTCAGTTCAATAGTATTTTCATGTTTCAGTTCTGCCATTTTCGTGGTTACGAAAGCGTACTCGTTGCTGTAAGCTGAATCTACCCCAAAACAAAACTTGTTAAGGATTCCCGCCAAGCTTTTCGGCCGTGTGAAGTCGTGATATCAAGCTCATTCGCGCTAAGCTAATTCCACCAAGTAATAAGCGTCTGACGTCACTGCTCCCATTTCGCGCCATTTTACTGAGTTTTGCATCTCAATGACTGTTGGTTTTGCTGATGAATCGATGCAAAATTAACATATGAACGAATAATCATCATCAAATGTAAGCCCAATTGTTTAGAGTGCATTAAGCTGCATCCACCCAAAACCAAAACTGGTAGAAAAACCCTCCAAGTTTCCAAAAACGGTCGGCCTTTGAAGGTAGTGATATCATTCCACCAGGGAAAGGCCGCCAAGGTTAATCGCACATACTAATAGTTCGAAAGTTAAATGAAAACTAGAAGATTGCTACTAGCGGTAGCAGTCTCCAAGTTTTCATTTAACGTACAAAGTATTATTCGGCGCGATTAACTTGGCTAACAGGATTAACCTTGGCGGCCTTTCCCTGGTGGAATGATATCACTACCTTCAAAGGCCGATCGTTTTTGGAAACTTGGCGGGTTTTTCTACCAGTTTTGGTTTTGGGTGTATATGACAACTTTCATAGGACTGTGAACGAACATAAGGTTAAACCGTCTGTTTAAGATGCTTCAATCCCATTTTTGCACAGACTGACTAACAATCGTTTATTTCGTTCGCTTCGCTCACCCAATCAGCGCATCCCCTGCATAAATACAATCGACAACGCGACTGAAAATCGCAACGTTTGTTATATCGTGACATCCGACGGAATGCAACGTTACGAACAGGTCTTGTAAAAGCACGCCACTGCTTTGTTTCGAAATAACGACGTAACCAGCTCTCATCTTGGATAATCTCGTGAAAATATTTTTTTAAAGTGCATTATGCTACATAAATGCAATCAAGAGTGAGAATGAAAATCGCATCGTGGTCATCAGACAGGTCGAGAGAACCGTTACAAACCAACCGGCATCGTAAAAGTAAGCCAATGTGTTGGTTTCAAAGTAAAGACGTCACCAGCGATCATCTTGGGTTATCTCGTAAAAATGTGTCGTTTTGTTTTAATATTGTGTATTCTAACGTTCAGTAGAGATTATTCGATCTGATGTGTTATAATTATTCATTAATTTTGTTAGAAACTACTGCTATAGTTCAAACAAACGTCTGCATATCTTCGGAAAAGGAAGCGTCGTTTGCTACGAGGATTGGTTTAGGAGCAAACACGTCACCCAGTGTGGCATCTTGGGTAATCTCGCCCGTGTATGAAAAGGCATCAAAAGATGGCGATTGATTCGAGAATGGGGTCGGTTGGAAGGTTAAGAGGGAAGCGAAGTTAAAAGCTAAAATACAAGCCAAAAATTCATCCAGCACGCGGGGTTACAATCGCTCACGAGACGTCAAACATGGCAGGGTTTCATTGTTATAAACGAGGGTTGATAATCAACCATAATTTCTTCGTCTTGAATGTTACAATCATTGTTGAGAGCTGGAGACAGAATCGGTTCGCCAGACTGCACATTGTGTCAATGCCCGGAGACGGTAGATCACTTTTTGTACTCCTGTAGGAAATATTTTGCCCAAAGGTATCTTATTGCTAGGTGGATGCAGACACATCCTGGCGTACCTCATCTTCTGTCT
>JAHWFP010185274.1:42052-56129 GCA_023313725.1 Lithobius niger | reverse complement strand
TCCGGGAGGAACATTGGTTCTGGGACAGGACCAGGATAAAATAGAAGGTGGATTTCAAGAAACTCAGGCCTGGAACGGAGACATCAGCGAACTTCATATGTGGGATTACGAGTTAAGTTACGAGGATGGTAAGTATTTGAGAATACTGAAGCAACAAAATAACGGTACCTTCCTAAACGACCAAACAAAGCGAACCAAACGCACCACTGTTGGTGACAGTTTGGCTCAATCCCTGCTAATATCCGCGTTGATGCGGTTTGATTGACGTCAACATCGTCAGCGATGAATCTGTTTCGTCAAAACTGTTAGCTCGCGCATGCTCAAACCTCCACCCCAGCAAACCACCTCCCTGGAAGGTTCGCGATTTGGCATTGCTCTCGCCTGGTCACATCTATTAGCCAATCTTGGTCAAATCCATTAGCCAGGTTTGGTCGCGGTGAAGGTATGACGTATCGAATACTCTGCTGAGCTGGTTGAGCTATGTTGTAGTTTAGGAAGGTACTGAAGGCTGATGCAACATCACTGCGCACGCGCGACGTCAAGTTTGGAGCCAAACTGTCTCTAACACTGGTGTGTTCTATTCGCTCTGTTCGGTGCTTTAGGAAGGAACTGTAAGAGTCCATAATTCAGAGAACACTTTTGTTAATTTAACCCGACTTCGTGCCTTTCGAATGGTATTAAAACGGTATAAAGCTTTTCGAAGGGTAATAAATTTTTAGGATTTAAAATATTCAAAACCAAAACTTCAGCTTACAAGAATTTGTCAGACATAAAGCATTCCCTACAGAGTCTGATCATGGGCTGGAACTGGATGGCTGTCTTTAGATGCTTCTTTAGGAAAACGCTCCACGCAGCGGTTGAGTGGCTAGTGCACAACTGCAAGTTTCGAACAGCATGCCGAGCACAAAAAACAAAGAATATTCATGCATTTCACAAAAACTTGCCAAAGGTCAGAGTGGGGAAGTAAAAGTAGGGTAAACACGGATAATTTTCCATAAGGATAAGGCAACAACGATTTGTACTTTAATTTATTGGCGTCTAAAACTGATATTTCCATTGTTTTCTTCCCGACTGTTATATGACAACAAACGTTTGAAGACAAAACCAAAGGGTTTTGCAACAAAAGAATTTGGATTAGATCGTGGAGGCTCTTATGTTCTCACTTTGTAGAGATGAGTGGTAATTCCTTAGTTTGTGCGGGAATAGGTGCCAAATCTTACTACTTTGTGTATGGGATTCTGATTTTGGGTGGGTAGGGCCAATTCTGCACTTTATGTAGAAAGGGGCTAACGTCAATTCCTGACTTTCAGTAGGCCAGCAGCCCAATTCCTGATACTTAGTGGGAAGAGGGCAACAGTTCTTTATGAAGGGTGGATAGGTTGTTACCAATTCCTGATGTTCTGAGAGGAAGGGGTGCGAAGTCCTGGCATTGAGAGAGAATGAGAGCCAAATCCTCAATTTACATTAGAAGAGTTCCCCCCCCCCCCAACCTTCCTTACTCTTCTTGGAGAGAGGGCGGTAGTGCCCTAGTTAGTGCCTTATATAGTGTGGGACGGGGTGCCAATTCCTTACGTTCGGCGCAGAAAGGGGCACCAGTTACTTACTTTGTGTGAGGAATAGGGTCAGTTCCTTTTTTCTGTAGGGAGGGGTGCCAATTCCTGACCTTCTTGTGGAAAGGGGCACCAATTCCTTATTTTTTACTATGGGGAAACGGCGCCACAATTCCTTACTTTGTGAGTGAAGGGCTACCAATTCTAAAGAAGGGCTTCTTTGCTTTGTGTGAGAAGGTCTTGGTAATTCTTTACTTTGTCAGGACCCCAAGACCTCGACATACGGTATTTTTGTATAATATGTCTTAATTTCTACCGATTACTTTTTTTTTTTAAATTAAGCAAGTGGTGATTGATAGTCACAGACAACCCTGAAATCACCACTTCGCGCCCCCAAAAAGTAGTGAATTATTTGTATGTTGATCAAGTTAGTGATACAGAGACAAAATTCGAATAAAAATTAAATAACAATTTTGTGTTGTTTCTTTCAGTTCAAAAAGTGCACTATTGCTCTTACCCCAGAGAAGGAAACGTCATAAACTGGAACGATGTGAAGATAAAAGCTTATGGTGGTGTTCAGTTTAGTAAAGTTCTACTGCCTTGCTAAAACTAAGTCTACCTTGCACAAAGGCATCGGTTGTTCCAGACCGGGGAGAGGAGGGGGGGGGGGGGGGGGGCCCCACAAAAAAAAAGTTACCAACAATTTTAAAGGGTACAGGGATGGTACCAGTTTTTAGGGTACTACAAGTAAATAATAAATAATTTTTAACGTAAAAAAATAAGGTCGAAGTGCCCTATTATTTGGTATAGAACGTAGGTAGAAATAACGAATGTTGCAGTGAATTTTTAATTTATTTTAAATCAAGCTAGAAATAAGCGTTACAACCATTTTAACTGTGGCCAACTCTCTGCCAGTTTAATCAATGTTACCAGATTTGGGGTTTTAACTCCCCCCCCCCCCAGCAGTGCTGCAGCTAGCCTTTTTCAGAGGAGTGGGGGGGGGGGTGCAAGTGTAAACTGTAGGACCTCCCCGAAGAAAACTAAATAATTTTATGTTTACGGTTTGGTACATTCTGTAGTAAATTTTATGTACAAATTTGGCCGCCAGCTTTGTATTTGGGGCTCCTTCTGGACCTGTGTGCCTTGACCTTTTGCACCCCCTTTAATTGAGGCACTGATCCCCAGAACAAGAGTATTGATTACCATTTGGGTTGAAAACGGGGGTGGAGAATAATACCTGGGAGAAAAGGGGAGGGGGACACAATTACCCTGTCATCAACTATACTCCGTACGCGATTTGTAAACTGGGCGTGGCTCGCGAGCAGCTTGATTGTAGCGTACTTTTTCCCGGAGTCGGTGTGCCTTGTGGCTATCTATAGACCGCACCTTTGTTATTTGATGCCAATTTTTTTAATGTCGACTTTTTGAAACTCTTTTTATTACAGGCCTTCTCCATAAATAGGGAATCGGGGGAATCGAAAACAAATAAAAAATATTGGGGTGGGGGGAGGAGGTATAAGATAAATTTTAGGCCATTTTAGGCCGACTCAGGCCATTTCAGCAGTGGAGTAAAATAAGGATGGTGGAGTAAAAGGGCTCCCCCCCCCCACCCTAATATCGTACCGTGGGGCATAAAATCTTTGGAAAAATGTATTTATTTACTATTTTCTTTAAAACATTCGCCACTGCCTTTTGGGTATTTCTTCTCTCTTCCCCCCTCCTCCCCCCCTCCCCACCCTTCTTGTATTTTGGGGCAGACGGTAATAAATATAAAAAACACGTAGGTTTTAAGTTTTAATTCAATGTGGAGCTAAAAAAAAAAATTTAAGGAAGGAAGTGTTCTACTGTTGTGAATGTTGTAACAATTTATTTGTGAAACAGTACAAATTTCAGATCTTTTCATTTTTCGTGGTTGCGAAAACAACAGTTTGTATAGCTCTAAGAAGAGCTGTTTGTTCACAGCCAAGCTAGGGGGTTGCAGAAAGTGGGAAAAAAATTCAGTTCGGAAAAGAAGCATGCCATCTTTAACAAAACCATCCTGGGTGCCGGTGTGTAGCAAAATGAGTCTTCGGCCCTTTCCGATCGGAATGAGGCGACCAACCAAGCCGTCACTTGCGCTGTCAGCTGTGAGTCCGGTGCGCCTTTTCTTTAGCTGCCATTGGCGTTCGCGCCCGTGACGCTCATTCACCCAAGTTTCATCCAAATAAATAAATACTGTAAATGAGTCGGATTACTTCTTAAATGTCGTACCTGACGTACAAATCAGCGACGCTGGGAAACAATTTCTGGACGCTTTTATTTAAAATTTCTGTTGTTGCATTTTCCGTATTTCATGCCAAGTTTCCGACTTTTTCATGGTTAAATGCCACGGAAGTTCTCCCATCTTTAAATCCAATATTCGATTTGAACTTGGCCAAAACATTATCAAGATTAGGATAATTACCTTCTCGGTGAATTTCAGTTATTGCTGTTCGAGCAGCTGACAGTTGAAAGTCGTCCAAGCTTGTTCCGTTGGCGCCTTTGGCCATTATTTCGCTGCCGTTGTGAACCGCGGAACTGAAGCGTCTGCTGCGGCTGGAGTGGCACTTGTTTCGGCGGGTAGTTACGCGCCTTCGTTAACTATTTGAAAACACAACTGAAAGAAACCTTTCATCTGCATCTGACAATTCTTGAGAAACGGCGTTCTTGCTCTTTGTTGGTTCCTTGCTTCGCAGATAACAATAGACATTCCAAATAATTTCCCTAGTTGGCTGTGGGCCTGTGAATCATTTTACCTCTTTTCCCGATTGAACACGCGTTAATAGACGCCATTTTGTACCTGTTGTACTGGCGGTTACCCATGATGCTAGTCGTGGTGTTGTACTGGAGTGGACAATCGATATTTTTTTTAAGCCACGCCCAGTTTACAAATCTCGTACGGATTATAGTTTAGTTCACAAATTTTGGAAATTAGGTAAAAATATTTAGAATTTTGTAGGTTTTTTTTTTCGGGGGGCGGGGATGTAACGAATATTGACCCCAGGCCCGGGCCACTCTCGGTGGTCTAGTAATTAGTACTGATGTAGAGTAACATTAAACATGGTGGATTTGTTATTGTACCGAACAGTATTCATAAATCTAATAGTTTACACCTGGCATAAGATTTGTACTGCTTTATGTGTATTAAAAGATTGTGTTTACACTTAACGAGAACTTGCCTTTTTATATTTTTTTTTTCTAGATAACTATATTAGTCGGACGAAAATAGCCTTCTCTGATATTGTTACATGTATGTGAATTTAGTAGTAGATATCCGTGAGCCGTAGTCGATTTAACGGTTATAATTGCGAGCGAACGAGAAATGGCTAGTCCACTATCGAGGGGGTGCAGAGAAGTTTCCCTCCAGCCCCGAGATAGTGAACTAGCCGTTCGAGCTCAAGAGCAATTATAACCGTTAAATCGACTACGGCTCACGGATATGTATTTTAATGCCAAGGTGTGACGTCGAGCCAACATATCTAGTTATATGACATTAAAAAAAAATTTATTTGAAAATTTTATTTGTGAAACATGACGTAAATTCCTGAACTCAAACTTTCGGTTTAAACTTCCTGTCAGCGAAAGTCTCACATACGCAAGGACGTCCCTATATCCAGTCCCAGTCACCGACGTTTGTGTTTAAGGTAAAACCGTATTTTTTCTACTTTATTAGTTTAAATAAGATATAGCGTATAAAATGCGCTATTCGCTTGAGTCTCGTAGGTTTTTAGGTGTGTTTTAGAAGGTTTCAGTAGGCTAGTTTTCGTACCGTCGGAACGAAAGGTTGTCGGATTCGGCTTGGACCATTCATTCATGTATGGGGTGGAAAGGGGGCTAGCATCGTACGCGAGGTTTTTTTGTTTTTTTTTTCGTGTTAGTGCGGAAAATGTCGCCAGGTTACAAATGTGCTGTTCGCTTGAGTATCGTATGTTTTTAGGTGTATTTTGGTGTGTTTACAAATGTCGGTAGCCTAGTTTTAGTACTGTCGGAGCGAAAGGTTGGCGGATTGGGCCATTCTTCCATGGGTGGGGTCCTAGCATAGTAGCCTACGCGAGGTTTTTTTTTTTTTCGTGTTAGTTCGATAAATGTCGCAGGTTGCAAATGTGCTTATTTATGTTGGTTGAATTTGTGTTGTGTACGGTAGTTTTGCAAAGTATGTCACATGGTAGAGCAGTGGTTGTGTGGAGTGCGGAAAAAGTGTTAGATTATCAAAAAAAGTGTGGGTTATCAAAATTAACCCACGGTCACGTGTGTGGGTTTTTAGATTAACCGTATATAACGGCTACACTTTTAGCATTGGGATGTGTTGGCGTGACGTCACCACCGTGCATTAAGTAATAGATATCCGTGAAGTAGACCGGGTTATCCCGAAATAATTGCTCGTCTGCGAGAAATGGAACAGTCCAAAGATCGAGGGGTTTTGAAATCGCACGAGCATGCCAGCGCGAGTTCGATTTTGCTACCCCTTGATCTTTGGACTGTTCCGTTTCGAGCAGACGAGCAATTATTTCGGGATAACCCGGTCTAATTCACGGATATAAGTGTTAATGCTAAGGTATGACGTCGAGCCAACATATCTAGTTATTTGAGATTTAAAAAAATTTATTTGAAAATTTTATTTGTGAATTATGACGTAAATTCCTGAACTCAAACTTCCGGTTTAAACTTCCTGTCTGCAAAAGTCTCACGTACGCGAGGACGTCCCTATATCCAGTCCCAGTCACCGACATTTGTGTTTAAGGTAAAACCGTATTTTTTCTACTTTATTAGTTTAAATAAGATACAGTGTATAAAACGCGCTATTCGCTTGAGTCTCGTAGGTTTTTAAGTGTGTTTAGAAGGAATCAGTAGGCTAGTTTTAGTACCGTCGGAACGAAAGGTTGTCGGGGGGTTCGGCTTGGACTATTCATTCGTGGGTGGGGGTGGGGAGGGGGCTAGCATCGTATGCGAGGTTGTTTTTTTTCGTGTTAGTGCGTAAAACGTCGCCAGGTTATAAATGTGCTGTTCGCTTGAGTATCGTATGTTTTTAGGTGTATTTAGGTGTGTTTATAAGTGTCGGTAGCCTAGTTTTAGTACTGTCTGAGTGAAAGATTGGAGGATTGGACCATTCCTGCACGGGTAGGGTCCTAGCATAGTAGCCTACGTGAGGTTTTTTTTTTTTTTTCGTGTTAGTACGATAAATGTCGCAGGTTGCAAATGTGCTTATTTATGTTGGTTGAATTTGTTTTATGTACGGTAGTTTTGCAAAGTATGTCACGTGGTAGAGCAGTGGTTGTGTGGAGCGCGGAAAAAGTGTTAGATTATCAAAAAATAAGGGTGGGTTATCGAAAAAGTGTGGGTTATCAAAATTAACTCACGGTCACGTGTGTGGGTTTTCAGATTAACCGTATATAACGGCTACACTTTTAGCATTGGGATGTGTTGGCGTGATGTCACCGCCGTGCATTAAATAATTATATTCCACTCTTAAGGGGTTGGGGGGAGGGGGAGGATTATAATGACAAATAGGTATGTTAGTTCGCTATGGGCACGATGAGTGGCGGTGGAATAAGGGCTTCAGAGTCATTAGCGGGCACAGTCGGTGGCGGAGTGGAGTCTCCGTAACGTCGGCGGGCGAGTTGTACAACTTTCTTCTTTCTTCTTCAAGAGTCGTGGCGAGTAGATCTTAAGGACGAATGTCAGGAAACAGACTGCTGCGGACACGCTCTAGAGGGAAAAATGATGGCCAACGAATGCGCGTATGCGCTTTTATAAGAGAGGAGCTGCAAGAAAGTTGCACAGTTGGGTTACGATGCCGGCGGTTACTGAGCACCGAAAAGACTTCAGGAAAACAGCATTGTTCGAGAAACTAATGCAAAAATTAACAGGTTATAGTTTTTTCCAGCAACTAAGAAACGTAAATTTGCCGGCCCCCATGAAGTCCGGCTGAAATATCGTTCTTTTGCTAAGGAAAAATACTATACGTGTGAATTAGTGCATTTATGCTCTCTTTGCCTTGAGGATATAAGTTGCGCCGATCCGGCGCCGATGTCCGTTGCCGATGTTTTGTCAGCGTGGCTTGAGTTGGCCTGAGATGATTGGTCGTCCGTGAGAAGGCACGTCTTGCTACTTGCAGTTGAGGCAGCTGGTATCTGGAGTGAGAGCTCGAGCAACGAATGCTCAAATAACAAATTGTCGGTTAGACGAATGCATAATTTCCAGTTGAGGCAGCAGGTTTTTGGAACGAAAGCTAGGGCAACGAACTTGAATGACGAATGCTCGTTTCGGTGGACGAATGCTCGTTTCGGTGGATGTACCAGTAGCCAGTGAGGCTACTGGACACAGGAACGAGGGCTTGAATGAGGAATGCGAGGTCAGATGACTGCGTGACTTACAGAAGAGGCAACTGGTTTCAGGAACAAGAACTCGAGCAACACCTGCTTGAATGACGAATGCTCTCCCAGATGATTGAGCGACCAACAGATGAGGCAGCCAGACTCAGGAATGGGAACTTGAGTCACGAATGCTTGGATGACGATTGTTCAGTCCGACGAATGCACGTCGCACAGTTGAGGACGCAGGTTTCAGGAACGAGAGGTTAAGTAACAAATGTTGGAGTGACGAGGGCTCGGTTAGACATAGGCTCTTGTTAGGAACGAGAGATGAATGCACGAGCGTCAGGTGAGGGATAACAGGCTGCATCAGACGAGCTGCAGTTTGGACGCCGGACGTCTTGAGAATTTCCTTAAAACGTGGGCTTTTATCTCAAATGAGACGAGCGGTGGAGTTGGCAACACAGCTGGCTTGGTTCTTCACTCGATTCATGGGGCCAAATTCGATGATGACGGGAGAGTTGAAACGTCATCCGTCTTGAAGACTGCACTCAAAACCATAGATTTTAAGCCACGAATGAGAAAAGCAGTGGTGCTAGCAATACCATTCGGGTTTCTTCTTCACTCGAGACCTGAGGCCAAATTCCGATTGGGAGTAGCAGGAGAATTGAAAACTGCAGTCAAAACGTAAGTTTTAAACCACTTGTGAGACGACCAGCGGTGTTAGCAACACTCTTCGCTCGATTTTCCACTCAATTCCTGGGGATGGTCCAATCTAAATGAGCTGGAGAGTTAAAAACAATGCTCAAAACGTTGGTTTTAAGCCACGTGTGAGACAAGTGGTGGTGTTAGCAACACCATTCGGCTTTATTCTTCCCTTCAGACTTGGAAGCACCATCCGTCTTGAAACCTGCATTCAAAATGTGGGTTTCAACCCCGGATGAGACGACCAGTGGTGTTAGCAACATTCTTCGGCTTGAATCTTCACTCAAGCCATGAGGCTAGAGTCCAATAGGAATGAGCTGGAGAGTTGAAAACGTCATCCGTCTTGACGACAGCGCTCAAAACGTGGGTTTTAAGTCACGAGTGAGAAGAGTTACGGTGTTAGCAACACCATTCGGTTTCATTCTTCACTTGAGACTAGTGGTCAAATTTCAACGAGATGAGTAGGAGAGTTGAAAGTTCTATCCATATTGAAAACTGTTTTCAAAACGGGGTTTTTAAGCCATGAATGAGGCGACCAGTGGTGTTAGCAACACCATTTGAGTTGATTCTTCACTCGAGACATAGGGCCCAATTCCACTCGAGACAAGCTAAAGAGTTGGAAACGTCATTCGCCTTGAAAACCGCGCTCTGCTCATCTCACTCGTAGCTTTAAAGCCACGAGTGAGACAAGCAGTGGTGTTAGCAACACAGTTTCGCTTGACGTTCTCGTTAATGCGCAGCAACGTGGATTGATGACGACTTCTGTCTTGAAATTCACTCAAAAAGCCACAAAGCCACGCACGAGGCGAGCAGTTGGGGAAACTTTCACATCCGTCCACTCCTTTACTTGATGTGTGGGTTTGGTCCTTCCACGAACGAGACTCAGCGAAGAATTGAAACATCGTTCGTCTTGAAATTTCACCCAAAGCGTGGGATTAACCATGCTTGAGATGAGCGGTTGGTTGGGGGGGGGGGGGGGGGACCCGTCGTCCGTCTTTTGCTTCACTCGATACGTGAGCATTAGTTAGGCCATGACCGAGATGAGGTGAAGAGTAGAAACGTCAACAGTCTTGAAACTTCACTCAAAACGTGGGATTGGACACGTATGAGACGAGCAGTAGATTCGACGTCATCATTGGCCGTGTTTCACTCGATGCGTGGGTTTTGGTCCGCCCGCGATCGAGACGAGCAACTGAGTAGAAAACATATGTTGATGGCTACTTCATCATTTGGCCAATGTTGCACACAAGCAGCAGAGTGGAAACGCCATTTGTTGAAACTTCAGCCAAATTCCAATTAGTGAATGCGAATGCTAATGCCCTGGACCCATGGAGGCAAGTTGCAATGTAGTGGACAGCAGGCCGACGAATGTGAATGCGAATGCCCTAGTTGCTTGGAGGGTTGTTGCAATGAAGGTCTGCAGACGGATAAATATGAATGCCGCAGAGCCTTGGAGAATAGTTGCAATGGAGAAAGTGGTTGATAGATGAATGAGAGTGCGAACGCCGCTGTAGCTTGGAAGATAGTTGCAATGAAGGTTGGTCGGGCGAATGCAACATATGCTAGAAGGTCAGTTGTAATGAAGGGAAGACAGCCGCACGGACGAATGCGAATGCAAATGCTGCAGGCCCAGGAGGTGAGTTGCAATGAAGAGGACACCTGGCAGACGAATGCGAATGCGAATGACACAGTGACTTGGAGGAAAGTTGCAGTGAATGTCGGTCAGGTGAACTAATATGAATGCCACGGTTGCTTGAAGGTCAGTAGCAGTAACTGCAGGCTGAAGGAGGTGAAGCAGGTACAGCAGGTGGACGAATGCGAATGCTGCTGCAGCTCAGGAACAGTTGCTATGAAGATCAGTGAGGCGGACGAATGCGAATGCAAATGCCGCACGAATGCTGGTGGCGCCACATGGTGACGATGTTCAAATCCAGCATGGAGAAGAGAAGACATTCGTGGATGAATGCGAATGTGAATGCTGCAGCAGCTCTGGAACAGTTGCAATGAAGATCATTGAGGCGTACGATGCGTCAGTGGCGCCGCATGGTGACGATGTTCAAATCCAGCAAGGAGAAGAGAAGGCATTCGTGGACGAATGCGAATGCAAAGCGGTCAGGTAACTCAATAGAGAGAAGAAGGCAAAGGCGACTGTATGACAGATCGCCTTGAGAACAAAAGATGACAATGCTCTTCTAGCAAGCTCTATTAGGGTGGCCTGCGCATGCGCAGTTGGGTAAGAAAGCTGGTCGGATCAGCGCAACTTAAATCCTCAAGACAAAGAGAGCATAAATGCAAAAAATCACAGGTATAATATTTTTCCAGCAACAAGAAAGCTTTTTTTTTTAAGATTCTACAGTTTTGTTTACTTCGTACCTCAAATAAAAAAAAAAAAACTCGACGACAGCTTGGCTTAAGCTTCAATCGAAACTTCAACCATTGCAGGCCTCGGAAACTTAAAAAACTTTAAAAAATGTAAATTTCAGTTCACTATGCCATTTGCTTCTTGTAGTAAAAGTTATTACAGCTATCAACTGTAAACTGAAACTTTGTAGTAAACTTTTGTTATTGTTTCTTGTAACGTTACCCTACCATCCCTAACAGCCATGCTGGTCTCAATAGTGTTTGGTTTGTTAGGTGGGATTATACGTGCGGTTGCTGAAGCCCAAGATAAAGAAGCAAACCAAGGAACATTCGAAGTAGAAATTAGAGTGGACAAAGAGGATGAATCCCGGTCAGAGAACGTCGAATATGCATCGTATGAAGAGCGCCATTTTGTTTATGGCAGTGACGAACCGAGTTTTGAACGCGTCATTATGTCAGAAGAAAGTTATACCTTAGCTGACGAAGCAGAAGAAACAGTAGAAGAAATACTAGAACGTAAAATTCTTCGAAGAGGTTACAATCCTGAGCATGATGAGAGTATTTATAGTGGTGAAGATTATTACTGAGATATTGGTAACATTTCCATCTACTTCCTGTGTGACAATAAACTTAACATAACTTATAGCACGTTGAATTTTAAATGACCACCCGCGTAACGATGCATTAAATTTAAAGTAAATAAATTACCATACCCTGCAGAAATTATCCGCACTTTTGCCTCGATCTTACATTGCAGTATTGGCCAGCATACAGAACGAAACAGTATTACAGTACAGCACAGTACAGTACAGTACAGTACAGTACAGTACAGTATTGTGTAGCGAGTTACATTATACGACCACAACAAAATGTAAATTTTCAGAGTGACGTTTACTCTCAGGGCCGTAGCCAGGAATTTTTTTATACCCCCGCACTAGAATTAAAATGAAGCGCCTCCCCACAAACAAAAAATCACATTCCCCAATGAATTTTCTTTTCTTTCGTCGTGCGTAATAAACCACACATGTACTTAAACACAAATTACCGAACAAGTCGTTTTAATGCAGTAATCAAAATTTTTTTTTATTAACAATCAGCACTTTTTTTGGGTTTTTTTTTTTTTTTTACCGTTTCCGTATTTCAAAAAGGGCTCCCGAAGCAGACTTTTTAAAAGATAAATTAGCCAATTTCATGTCTGACGTCCAAGTTTGTTGATATTATAAACATATATGATTAACTCATTCCAAACTGTAAGCTTTATTCAGAAACAGGCTATTTTTATTTCGCTACCAACAAAATAATTGTCTTCGCAGGCGGCGTAACCATGCCCTTGCTTTCATGGTAGCTTTCAAATTTTATCCATGTTTTCATCAACTTATGAACTTTAGATTTTTTTTGTTTGTAATTTTAAGATTTTTTTCACAAGATTCGGAAAACATGACGGTTCATTTGAAACCTTTACTACCTTCTTACGTTACGTAGTTCTCTGGAAGTAATCTCGAGTTTGTAAACACAACTCAATATCGTAGTCCACTATAAAGGTCTCGTGGCGCTTCATGCTCCTCGGCCTGAAGAAAAACCCCGCACGTGCGGGGGCTGCGGGGGTGCTGGCTACGGCCCTGTTTACTCGGCAAAGTAAAGAATATTCCGCAAAAGGCAAGAATTCTCCCTGGATCAAAGGGTCACACTCGAGCAAAGGAGTAATTCACCAACATTATCGGCTATCATTCCACGACTACTAATACGAAATCAATAATTTGTGTGTTTAGCAACGAAACTCATTTCTAGATTTAAACGCCTTCCAGAATTTGCTGGAAAGAGTTGCGTGCTAAAACGCACAAATTAAAGATTTCATAAACGCAAGATTGGTATTTGGTGCGAGAATTTTGGTTTTCTATCCACAAAAAGTTTCTACTAGATTCGACAACAGATTTGATTTGCGAAGTGTTTAACAGTCCGACAATGTTTAATTCAGAAAATTTTGAATATTAAAAGCACAATTTTAAAAGATAGTTTTTCGTGTTACGAATGTTTCGTCTATACGGCGTAGCGATGCTAGCCCCCAACGCATTTCGTCATCCAACCTGTAATTTCTTGTGCTTCAGCATTGGTATTTGGTATTAAGTAGGCCTAAACATAATTTTTATGCCGCTTATTCACGAAGTATAAACTTAAAACTCCGAACTTAAATCCTGAAAAGAAGCAGCTTTATCTTTCCGTCAAAGCCCAACAATTCACGAACGATGACGATTCTACAGCTCAGACGATTCCCCTCGGACGATTCCACAGATCCTCGTACGTCGCTTCATCAAAAGTGTACATTAAATCACTTATACCGGCCCATTTTTGCAAAATCCATGTTGTAACTGATTTATTACCATACTTTACATCACTTCTAACATAGGCATAACTAGAATAAAAGCAAACTGCTTTCTGTAAGTGAGCTATTCTGTGTAATAAACAAAAACGGAACGGTAAATGTTAAGAGTAAGGGTCTAAAAGTCAAAACCTAGAAGGAACACGGACAAGCTCCGACAGTCAGGGTCTAGGTGTAAAATTTTGTCAGTAAGAGGCTGGTAAAGCATTAGACCCTTACTACCCGGTGGCTAGCTTAGTTCTAGTCTATTCGGACAGAACGTGTGTATGAACCGTTGTAGCAGGTTTTCTTGGTTCTTAAAATATTGTTGTGGAACTTTAAGAACACAATTTTCTTGTGAAGTTTGGCATTTTGTCTTTTGATGCTTTAAAGTTTTTTAAAAATTATATTTCGTAGATTTAACGTGCTGTAAACTGCTTCCTCTAAATGAGCTATAGTGTACAGAACTGTGGTTTGTTTGTCGTCAACCATTCAGTGAACGGTTAAGCTTTGATTTATATGTATAACTACGGAAGTAGAAATGTCAACTATAACTGTAGTCTTTTCAGCGTAGCCTAAGTCCTACAATCCTATATGGTGCTAGTATTGCAGAAGATAACAAAACTCTCAAACTAATGCTGCAACAGAAGTTAACACAAGCAACTAGCTATATTGTGCCAACATTGTTTCCTGATAGTAAGTTATATTGGGCCTGTATTGTTGCCTGTATTGGTCGATATTAGTCCCGAACATTTTATATTGTCACACCACTATTG
>JAHWFP010185274.1:13028-37052 GCA_023313725.1 Lithobius niger | reverse complement strand
TTTTTTTTTTACCCACGAACACCCATTATACAGGGTGTATCACGAAACCCGTTACACGGCCATAACTCTAGGTAGTGAAGTTAGCTTAATGCGGTCAAAAATTGACTCACAATATCACATGTGGATAATCCACCGCCAATCTGTTCAACTTTGTGGGGTCGCCCCAAGGGGAGGGGTTGGGGGGGGGGTAAAGAGACGTTTCTCCGAAATTTTAATTGGGACCGGAGGGGGGGGGGGCGAGTGATACATCATTTAAAAGTTCTTATCAAACCAAGCAACTTCTGTAGGAAAAGTTTTTTTATATTTTCAACAAGCGAAGGGGGAGCAGCCAAAGAAAAAAGGCAACAATGGAGTGGATAATCTTTTTACGCAATCTGATTGGATGAAATTTTTAATTCTCGTGTAATTTATTATGTGGAGGCTAAGAGCTTTAAAAAAAAAAGTTACATTACGAGTTTCTTTATTGCCAAAACATCTTAACCTGGTAATTTTAGCATTACATTCCTCGAATGTGATGTTTCCCTGGAGGTTTCTTCCGGTTTGTAGACGCCTGCTTGCATGTCCCACCGCGCATGCGTGGCGCGGTCCTCCCTTATAAAAGCGACAGCGCGCACGCTATCGGCATTCATTTTCCTCCAGTGGTGTCTCCAAGGCAACCATTTCCCCGGTTCCCCGACTGTCGTTTGGAAAATTGGATTCTTCCCGAAGATGGACAACATCGAAGCCCGTCCTTCGCCCGCTGCTCGTCCTCATGCTCTTACTCACTTCGATCTTGGCTGTCGTTGGGCATCCGCCCTCGACCTCGCCGCACCTTCCCGCGCGTCGCCCGCCAATGCCATGCCTGATGTCGCATCGCCTGACTCTCCGCTTCTCCCTGGCCAGCGCTCGCCGCTCCTCGCCCCACTGGATCTGTCGTCGCTGCGACAAGACGTTCAAACAGCCAGAGACTCCTACCGGACCTCCAAGCGCAACCTCCACCGAGCGACACTCGCCCATTCTCCGGAACGAAACTCGCCACTCGACCTGTCGTCCCGCTCCTCCTGGATAGGCCTCAGCATCAGCCGCAGTGTCGTGCGGGAAATCGTACACGACTCTGTCCGCCACCTGCAGTCCAACACGATGCCACCTCCCTCCTGCACGTCATCGGTACAAAGGGCCCGCACCCAGGACTGGGTCGCATCCACTTCTAGCCACGAAGGGCACAGGCGTGCCGCTTCCCCTCCGCCGACCCTGGCACCGAAGCGCAAGCCGGACGACACACTGACGTCGCACCACCCGCTGTCGCCTGCCCCTACTGACGAGAAGCGCATCAGGTTCCCGGACGATACTCCTGATGAAACCACCCTGTCGCTCGCAGCTCTTTTAAAGACTGTCAAGGAGACAGTCCCGGACTGCTTCCTCTTCAAGCCCTCAAAGGCACCGGACGCTCCCGTCATCAACCGTGGCCTAACGACAGGCCTTGGTTTCGCCTCCAGGGATAAGGACACCAAGCCCCGCTGCCTCCTGGGTCAGTCGACGACACAACTAACTTGTCTACTCCGCAACGAAGGCTCCATTCTAGGCAAAGGCGAACCACTTCTTCTCGACATGGAACCCCTGATGCCACGTCCTGGCCGTGAAAACGGCTTCTTTAGATCCTTAGGAGACGGCGCCACGAACCCCCGCAATTTCGAAACCTACCCGTAATGCGAATTCATCTGCAGCGAAATCAAGATGGACTTCGGCACTTCAATGTCCATACCCAAGAAGGCCGACATCCCAACCTTCGTACTGTTCGAGAACGATAGATGTCTGCGGCTAAGCCTACGGGCGGCCTCCCAAGCTGATGTCTTACACACGGCCATCAACGCCTTATGCGAGAAGTTGTCGTCCGACAATCCCCCGGAAGAGCTCATGAACTTGCCGTCCCTGATTTCCCAACTCTTCCAGAAGGCCAACTTCGCTACTTATCAGGCCATGAACTGGGCGACAAGAGCACTGTTCAATAACACCCTCCTCCTTCGCGACATCGCCCTGTCGTCGGCAAACAACTTGAACTTCTCCTCACGACACCGCCTGAGAAATCAACCGATCCATGAATCCAATACTCTTTTTCGGGGCCAGATCCCGACACTAGCTCCCCACCTTGATGTTTCGAAGAAACCAAGACCGCACAAGCAATCCATGCCTTCGATCCGGCCATGGAACGGACAAGCCAACCCCCGTCCCGGCGACGACTGGCACAAAACCACGGCATCAACCTCTAGCCGCCCGGACGACACTACCGCCCGTCCGCAACATAACCAGCAGCCCTTTCGTTCCGACGCTCCTCGCTTCTGCCCCGGCCAACGCTCCCAACAGAAGCGCGCCGCTACCCCCGACTGAAGGAGCCGATTCTCATCTCCCGTGGGTAGGAGAACGCAACGGAAAAATCAACAATGACGTCCTTCCCTTAACTGGTTCTCCAGTCGGGGCCAGATTAAGCCATTTTCTGACTGATTGGCGTAATCTGAATCATCCTCTTCACGATTCGCAACATGGTTTCCGTAAAGGGAGATCCTGCCTCTCTAACCTCCTTGTTGCAAATGAGGAGGACTTCTTACTGGACTTCTTACTTAGACAGAAAGATGACTTGTGATGTCGTGTATTTCGACTTCGCCAAAGCTTTTGATTTAGTTCCGCATTCTACTCTTCTTTCTAAACTTCATGCAGCCGGGATTCCTGATTTTTTGTTGTACAGCATTCTCTTTTCTTATCTGGATAATCGCAAACAGAGAGTCCGTATTGGAAATACTCTTTCTGAATGGGCACCAGTTACTTCTGGTGTTCCCCAGGGTTCTGTTTTAGGTCTTCTCCTTTTTCTGTTCTATATCAATGACCTCCCTGAGTCTCTTATCAGTCTCTGTCTTCTTTTTGCAGATGACCTTAAGGTGTATCGCTCCATTGCTAATTATGATGATTGTGTTTTGTTGCAACGTGACCTTGACTTCATTTTGAGTTGGGCTAACTGAAATGGTTTATCATTTAATGAATCTAA
Source organism: Lithobius niger (assembly GCA_023313725.1). NCBI lineage: Eukaryota > Metazoa > Arthropoda > Chilopoda > Lithobiomorpha > Lithobiidae > Lithobius > Lithobius niger. Next base: position 34,036 of record JAHWFP010185274.1, on the reverse strand, counting down.
GTGTAAAGTTCTACACTTAGGACCTAATAACCCAAAACAGACATATTTCATGGGTTCTACAATGCTTCTTTCTGTCCAAGAAATTCGGGATCTTGGGGTTATTGTCGATGCCAATCTGAAATTCATTCCCAGTCTCTTGCTGCTTCATCTAAAGCTAGACGCACTGGCAATTATCTTCTCAAATACTTAACATCACCTAGTTCTACTATGTTGAAGTTTGTCATCACTAATTTTGTTCGACCTCCCCTTAAATATTGTACCCAGGCATGGAGGCCTTACTACCAGAAGTCGCTTCAACTCCTTGAGCGAACTTTTCGCTATTTCACAAAACGCTGTGCTTCCCTCTCTGCTTCATCTTACCATGAAAGACTCAAACTCCTCGGGCTACCATCCCTTGCTACTCGTTTTGACAGAGGCGATCTGTTGTTGGTGTACAAAATTCTAAAAGGTTGTGAAGGCCTCTATCCTAACACCTTCTTCACTCCTTCTCTTTCTCTTACCACCCGGGGGCATAATCTCAAACTTCAGCATGGATCTTTAAATTCAAACTCGAGGAAGGGAGTTTTTTCGCAAAGAGTTATCTCCAGATGGAATGCCTTGCCATCTCATATCGTCAATGCACCTTGTGTCAATGCATGGAAGGCTCAATTCGATAATTTATTTTCGTAAATCTTCTCCTGGGCATTACAGGCATTACGCCTTTGCCGTCTTAACTTAACTTAAAAATTCTGAATTGCGTGGTGTGTTGAACAATATCTACTATATTGAACATTACATTAAAAAGAAATTGTCTCTTAACTTTTGCTACTACGATACGGCAAATGAGCCAGAATCTTGTGTGCGACGATCCAATCACTGACCAGATGTTCTCATCTGACGCTGATATTGGTTTTGTTACAAAAAACAATCAAACTGAAAACTTAGTTGTTTTACATTTCCCCGTCCCCTTTGTTCTTGTTCATCAGGCATTTACATTTTTTAAATCTTCGAACACCATATTTTCAGTAAACTCAGCAGTTAATATGGAGGTGGAGTAGGAGAAATCGTATTGCACTGAGGGTACGTGAGGTTGACTACTTTAAATTTATTTACACTTTTTAGGTGTATTAACAAAAGTTAAAATAATCGCACAAAAAATTGTGACAAAGTCCAATATAAAACTGTAATTTCATGTGTTACATTCAAGTGCAAGTTGGTAAGCTTTACTGCGCTTATTATGGATTTAAAAAAAAATCGAGAATCAGAGGCTAAAGGGAATATCCCGCCCTTCCCTCCCTGGCCAGTCCGCCACTGTAAAAACAGGACTACATTCGCTTTGCTCACTCGTTCAATAAGAAACAACACCACAAATAAGTGTAATAAAATACTGTAACATATCGTATCCAAAAAGCAGCGAGGCTTGCGCAATAACTAACAGCAAAGTGTTTGCGCGCCTCGCAATCAATGCACAGTTCAGATTCCAGCATGAAAATTCGGTGAACCATCCAGAATACTGTCAAAGGTAAGTGACGACTCACTTTGTATTGTTCTTCACGATAAGAGAGGAACCACCTCGATGTCTACTTTTAGTCTCCAACCGACTGCAATATTGAAGAGCTGACTTGCCGAAATGCACAGTTACACGTCGTAGTTTTTCGTATTAGCGCACCCCTTTATGCTGATCCTGTACTATCAGACGACGGTTTTTCGCTAAGAGACCTCGATAGAGGTTAGCATAGTTCAAACGTCATATGTATATTTTGCAGAGCATAATACCTTTTGAGCTTCCATACTGCAATTCACCCACCTACATACTTGAATTTCGTCGGATCAGAATTGAACAAATGTGTCTGGTTTTTGAGATGTCGCTGAACCGATTTGCCTTCACCCGTTTTTTGGGCACAACAACTTTAATTCGACAAGTGACCAGGGCCGGATTTAAACTCTTGCCGCCTGTAGGCCCGACCATAATGCCGCTCTTCAATGCCCCAAAACTTCCCAAAACTTATGGTGTGTTACTGAGCAAAGTAATTAAAAGTAACGTATTTCTGTCGCCCTTTGAATTCAAGAAATTTTAGGGATTTACTTCCTAGGGCCTTGTCTCTTTCTTCCCTTGTTTCCCGCTTAGTTTTACTCGCTCATTTTACCAACTCATTTTATTTCCCTACTAGATAAACGCATAACTACCAACCAACCTAACACAAAGTGGCCAGGCAATGAAAAGTTCGTAAAAAAACGTAAATACGTTTTAAATAAAAAGTCAGTAGGCCCTACTCACGTTAGCACCTAACCAGCATCCAATCAGGTCTGATATGACATTGACTAGATGGAGAAAAATGTTGAAGTGTTATACCCTGAACAATTAGCAGATATTTTTGGAAAAAAATTAGCCTTTGTGAACCTTAGAGTCGGTCTATGTGGTACTGTACCGTTACTGTTCTGGAAAGCATTACTGATATGTAGTGGACACAATAGCAACAACGTATTTATAGCGTCATCTCTTCTATTCACATGAGGCGGTATTTCTTAACGTTTTTAGTCTGATCTGAGGTTAGCTTAATTCTAACAATTGATGGCGCTAGCATTTACGTAATAAATTTTCATGAAAGGCGAAGCGTCCGCCAAACTCGCACCAGCTTTTCTCTCATACAATTGTGTTTCAGCCGCCCCTAAAAAGGGCCGCTATAGGCCCGGGCCTCTCGTGCCTGCTTATAAATCCGGCCCTGCAAGTGACACGTCGAATTAAAAAGGGTTCTTACGTATTGACACACGTAAGAACCCTTTTTAATTCTCAGACTTTGCTTTATCTTACTGGAAATCATTAAAATATAAATCTAACGGTTCGGTGGATAGCTGCCTAATCCTTTGACTTTAAGAACTGCCATCATAGCAATACAAATTCAGAAACGTGTATTTGGTTGACAACTTCGTATTGGTTACTGACGTACCTTTGGCTTTTACATGCCAATATTGGTGTACTGATTACAATATTGGATTAATACAGTGCTGATGTTGGACTGATATTCTTTCTCACTTATTAATCCGAATTTTTACCGATACTGTGCCGTAATGTTGGTCCTATATAGCTTCCAATATTGGCATGCCAATATAGAATGTAGCAGGCCAACATAAGCAACGATATTGACCCAATACACGTACTATCAACAACCATTCTTGTTCTCCCAACTACATACAAACAATGGTGTTCTATTGTGTCCCAATATTAGAAATGGTTTTGTGCTGTACTGTTCATAAAACACACTGGTACCAAAAGCACATGCGATAGGAATAAAACACTAATATTTCGATACCAAGGAGTGTACACGCCGTATCTTCATCAGAGTAAAAATAATGATAATAAAACATTGGAACTTATGTTTCTTTCCGGTTCCTATCCACCTTCCCTCATCACTCCTCTGCCTTCCTTCAGGATGTTGGTCACTGTCAGTAACTGTGTTAGTTGAGAAGTATTTTTGCCGTGGTTTTATCGTATTTTAGTATCATTTTCCCACCGTTTTAAGTGATTATACCTAAACATTTGATAATACGTAGTTAACAGCTATTTGACAGCATTTTTAGCCTTGTTATTTTGGTTTTAGTGCCACCATGTATCTGCTTCGGAGCGGCCTGTTAGCTGAAATGTAAGGCGTTTTCTTATTATTACTTTTACTCGGGTGAAGATACCGCATGAACACACCTTGGTTTCTAAATATTAGTGTTTATTCCTATCGTATGTGCTTTTGGCTCCAGTGTCTTTTATGTCCCAATATCGGTTGGTTATTGAGTTTGAGTGTTGGGCAGATTCTGTCTCTAATGTTGGGCCAACATTGCTTGCCAATGTGGTGGTGCCAATATAAAGTGGTGCCGGCCGATATAGCGGCAACAACAGTGGCACAATGCAAGAGAAATTGACTATAGCAAACAATATTGCTTATCGACTGCATGCAAATAATTGTTCGAATGTTGGGCGATATTCTGTCCTAATGTTGGACCTATGCTCATGCCAATAGTGGTGTGACAATATAAAATGTTCGGGACTAATATCGACCAATACAGGCCCAATATAACTTACTATCAGGAAACAATGTTGGCACAATATAGCTAGTTGCTTGTGTTAACTTCTGTTGCAGCATTAGTTTGAGAATTTCGTTATCTTCTGCAATACTAGCACCATATAAGATTGTAGGACTTAGGCTACTCTGAAAAGACTACAGCTACAGTTGACATTTCTACTTCCGTAGTTATATAAATGAAAGCTTCACCGTTCACTGAATGGTTGACGACAAACAAAGCACAGTTCTGTACACTATAGCTCACTTATAGAGGAAGCAGTTTACAGCACGTTAAATCTACGAAATATAATTAAAAAAAACTTTAAAGCATCAAAAGACAAAATGCCAAACTTCACAAGAAAATTGTGTTCCTAAAGTTCCACAACAATATTTTAAGAACCAAGAAAACCTGCTACAACGGTTCATACACACGTTCTGTCCGAATAGACTAGAACTAAGCTAGCCACCGGGTAGTAAGGGTCTAATGCTTTACCAGCCGCTTACTACACAAAATTTTACACCTAGACCCTGACTGTCGGAGCTTGTCCGTGTTCCTTCTACGTTTTGACGTTTAGACCCTTACTCTAACATTTACCGTTCCGTTTTTGTTTATATACGGAATAGCTCACTTATCTTAGGACATCGACATCATATTCGTGAATTGTTGGGCTTTTACGGAAAGATAAAGCTGCTCTTTTTAGGATTCGGAGTTTTAAGTTTACTTCGTGAATAAGCGGCATAAAAATTATGTTTAGGCCTACTTAATACCAAATACCAAAGCTGAAGCGCACGAAATTACAGGTTGGATGACGAAATGCGTTGGGGGCTAGCATCGCTACGCCGAATGGACGAAACATTCGTAACACGAAAAGCTATCTTTTAAAATTGTGCTTTTAATATTCAAAATTTTCTAAATTAAACATTGTCGGACTGTTAAACACTTCGCAAATCAAATCTGATGTCGAATCTGGTAGAAACTTTTTGTGGATAGAAAACCAAAATTCTCGCACCAAATACCAATCTTGCTTTTATGAAATCTGTAATTTGTGCGTTTTAGCACGCAACTCTTTCCAGCAAATTCTGGAAGGCGTTTAAATCTAGAAATGAGTTTCGTTGCTAAAACACACAAATTATCGATTTCGTATTAGTAGTCGTGGAATGATAGCCGAGAATGTTGGTAAATTACTCCTTTGGTCGAGTGTGACCCTTTGATCCAGGGAGAATTCTTGCCTTTTGCGAAATATTCTTTACTTTGCAGAGTAAACATGGCCGTAGCCAGCACCCCCGCAGCCCCCGCACGTGCGGGGTTTTTCTTCAGGCCGAGGAGCATGAAGCGCCACGAGGCCTCTATAGTGGACTACGATATTGAGTTGTGTTTACAAACTCGAGATTACTTCCAGAGAACTACGTAACGTAAACAGGTAGTAAAGGTTTCAAATGAACCGTCATGCTTTCCGAATCTTGTGAAAAAAATCTTAAAATTACAAACAAAGAAAAATCTAAAGTTCATTAGTTGATGAAAAACATGGATACAATTTGAAAGCTACCATGCAAGCAAGGGCATGGTTACGCCGCCTGCGAAGACAATTATTTTGTTGGTAAGCGAAATAAAAATAGCCTGTTTCTGAATAAAGCTTACAGTTTGAAATGAGTTAATTATATATGTTTATAATATCAACAAAATTGGACGTCAGACATGAAATTGGCTAATTTATCTTTTAAAAAGTCTGCTTCGGGAGCCCTTTTTGAAATACGGAAACGGTAAAAAAAAAAAAAAAAATTCTGATTGTTAATAAAAAAAAATTTTGATTACTGCATTAAAACGACTTGTTTGGTAATTTGTGTTTAAGTCCAGGTATGGTTACATTATGCACGACGAAAGAAAACAAAATTCATTGGGGAATGTGATTTTTTGTTTGTGGGGAGGCGCTTCATTTTAATTCTAGTGCGGGGGTATACAAAAATTCCTGGCTACGGCCCTGAGAGTAAACGTCACTCTGAAAATTTACATTTTGTTGTTGTCGTATAATGTAACTCGCTACACAATACTCTGTTTCGTTCTGTGTGCTGGCCAATACTGCAATGTAAGATCGAAGCAAAAGTGCGGATAATTTCTGCAGGGTATGGTAATTTATTTACTTTAAATTTAATGCATCGTTACGCGGGTGGTCATTTAAAATTCAACGTGCTATAAGTTATTTTAAGTTTATTGTCATACAGGAAGTAGATGGAAATGTTACCAATATCTTAGTAATAGTCCTCACCACTATAAATACTCTCATCATGCTCAGGATTGTAACCTCTTCGAAGAATTTTACGTTCTAGTATTTCTTCTACTGTTTCTTCTGCTTCGTCCGCTAAGGTATAACTTTCTTCTGACATAATGACGCGTTCAAAACTCGGTTCGTCACTGCCATAAACAAAATGGCGCTCTTCATACGATGCATATTCGACGTTCTCTGACCGGGATTCATCCTCTTTGTCTACTCTAATTTCTACTTCGAATGTTCCTTGGTTTGCTTCTTTATCTTGGGCTTCAGCAACCGCACGTATAATCCCACCTAACAAACCAAACACTATTGAGACCATCATGGCTTTTAGGGATGGTAGGGTAACGTTACAAGAAACAATAACAAAAGTTTACTACAAAGTTTCAGTTTACAGTTGATAGCTGTAATAACTTTTACTACAAGAAGCAAATGGCATAGTGAACTGAAATTTACATTTTTTAAAGTTTTTTAAGTTTCCGAGGCCTGCAATGGTTGAAGTTTCGATTGAAGCTTAAGCCAAGCTGTCGTCGTGTTTTTTTTTTTTTTTTTAATTGAGGTACGAAGTAAACAAAGCTGTAGAATCTTAAGAAAAAACACAGCTTTCTTGTTGCTAGAAAAATATTATACCTGTGATATTTTGTATTTATGCTCTCTTTATCTTGAGGATTTAAGTTGTGCCGATCCGGCCAGCTTTCTTACCCAACTGTGCATGCGCAGGCCACCCTTTAATAGAGCTTGTTCGAAGAGCATTGCCATCTTTTGTTCTCAAGGCGATTTGTCATACAGTCGCTTTGCTTTCTTCTCTCTATTGAGCTACCCGACCGCTTCGCATTGGCATTCGTCCACGAATGCCTTCTCTTCTCATTGCTGGATTTGAACATCGTCACCATGTGGCGCCACTGACGCATTCGTACGCCTCAATGATCTTCATTGCAACTGTTCCAGAGCTGCTGCAGCATTCACATTCGCATTCATCCACGAATGTCTTCTCTTCTCCATGCTGGATTTGAACATCGTCACCATGTGGCGCCACCAGCATTCGTGCGGCATTTGCATTCACATTTGTCCACCTCACTGACTTTCATAGCTACTGTTCCTGAGCTGCATCGGCATTCGCATCCGTCCACCTGCTGTACCTGCTTCACCTCCTTGAGCCTGCAGTCACTGCTACTGACCTTCAAGCAACCGTGGCATGAAATGAAACGAACGAAAACGAACGATCTGGGGAAAAATTTCTGAAGAATTAGTTAGTACAGCAACACCAAAACCAATCAAGGGGGTCTTATTAAACTCCAGAAGAAAGTAGTCCGTTCTATTTGTCACCGTTCATCCAAATAGCATTCTCTGCCATTGTTCAAACAACTACGAATTTAACCTTTACCGGATTGGATTTCCTGCAGAAAGTGTCTTTATGCTTTTAAGCAGGAAAGCAATAATACTTGTCATCGTTTGGCTGTCTGCAACTCCTCTGTCCGTTCTCACTCCACTAGACATCATGGTCAACTTCATTATGAATTCCATCGCACCGAGCTAGGTAAACGATCACTGAAAGGCAGAATTACTCCAATCTGGAATCAGATTTCTACAAATATTAAATCTGCCACCACTCTTCACTCTTTCAGGAAAGAACGTTTTGCTTACACACTGCAAAATGCCTCCACTTCCGTAGAAAGTTGCTTTTTGTCCTGTTTATCCCCCACCTTGTCCCTGTCATTTTTCCTTGTCATGTTTCCATACTTCCTTGTTATGTTTAGTTTTTTCGTGTTTGTTTTCGTCATCATGGTTAGGTCTTAACTACGTTTTCAAATTGCGCTGATTTTATTTGACTAATTTGTTGTCATTAGTGTTTTTCCTTTGGTGTAAAAAAAGACCTCGGTCTTATCATAAGCTGTTGTCTCAATGTAAATTTACTACACAGTAAAAGCCATTTCTGATTCTGATTCAAATCCCAACAAGACAAGTTAAAGACAGCTTTCAGAAATATTAAAATAATGACGTTATGTGTAGTCATACCCCCCCCCCCCCCAGCAACAGACGAATTAACATAACTATTTGTCATTATAAACCACCCCCCCCCCACCACGCTTTAAGAATGGAATATAATTATTATACACGTAACAATATCAGAGAAGGCTATTTTAGTCCGACTCATATAGTTATTTTAAAAAAAAAACATAAAAAGGCAACTTCTCGTTAAGTGTAAAAACATTCTTTTAATACACATAATGCATTACAAATCTTATGCCAGGTGTAAACTATTAGATTTATGAATACTGTTCGGTACAATGACAAATCCACCATATTTAATGTTACGCTACATCAGTACTAATTACGGGACCTCCGAGAGTGGCCCGGGCCTGGGGTCAATATTCGTTAAATCCCTCCCTCCCTCCCCCCCCCCCCCAAAAAAAAACCTACAAGTTTCTAAATATTTTTACCTGAATTTCCAAAATTTGTGAACTAAACTAGTTCACTAATTAATGATGACAGGGTAATTGTGTCCCCCTCCCTTTTTCTCCCAGGTATTATTCTCCACCCCAGTTTTCAACCCAAATGATAATCCATACTCTTGTTCTGGCGATCAGTGCCTCAATTAAAGGGGGTGCAAAGAGTCAAGGCACACGGGTCCAGAAGGCAAGGGAGCCCCAAATACAAAGCTGGTGGCCAAATTTGTACATAAAATTACTACAGAATGGACCAAACCGTAAAAATAAAAATATTTAGTTTTCTTGGGGAAGGTTCTACATTTTACACTTGCACCCCCACCCTCCTCTGAAAAAGGCTAGCTACAGCAGTGCTGGGGGGGGGGGGGGGGAGAGTTAAAACCCCCAATCTAGTAACATTGATTAACAGCGAAACTGGCAGAGAGTTGGCCAAGGTTAAAATGGTTGTAATGCTTATTTCTAGCTTGATTTAAAATAAATAAAAAAATTCACAGCAACATTCCTTATTTCTACCTACGTTCCATACCAAATAATAGGGCACTTCGACCTTATTTTTTTACGTTAAAAATTATTTATTATTTACTTGTAGTACCCTAAAAACCGGTACCATCCCTGTACCCTTTAAAATTATGGTTGACTTTGTTTTCTGCAGCCTCCCCCCCCCCCTCTCCCCGGTATGGAACAATCGATGCCTTTGTGCAAGGCAGACTTAGTTTTAGCAAGGCAGTAGAACTTTACTAAACTGAACACCATCATAAGCTTTTATCTTCACATCGTTCCAGTTTATGACGTTTCCTTCTCTGGGGTAAGAGCAATAGTGCACTTTTTGAACTGAAAGAAACAACACAAAATTGTTATTTAATTTTTATTCGAATTTTGCCTCTGTATCACGTGATCAACATACAAATAATTCACTACTTTTTTGGGGGGTGCGAAATGGTGATTTCAGGGTTGTCTTTGACTGTCAACCACCAATTTTGCTTAATTAAAAAAAAAAAGTACTCGGTAGAAATTAAGACATAATTTGTCAAATGACAAAATGATTTATACAAAAAATACTGACAAAGTGAAGAATTAGCAAGACCTTCCCACACAAAGCAAAGAAGCCCTTCTTTAGAATTGGTAGCCCTTCACTCACAAAGTAAGGAATTGTGGCGCGTTTCCCCATAGTAAAAAGTAAGGAATTGATACCCTTTTCCACACACAATAAGGAATTGGTGCCCCTTTCTAGAAAGTCAGGAACTGACCCTATTCCTCACACAAAGTAAGTAACTGATGCCCCTTTCTGCGCCCAACGTAAGGAATTGGCACCCCGTCCACACTATATAAGGCACTAAGTAGGGCACTACCGCCCTCTCTCCAAGAAGAGTAAGGAAAGTGGGGGGGGGGGAACTCTTCTCATGTAAAGTGAGGATTTGGCACTCATTCTCTCTCAATGCCAGGACTTCGCACCCCTTCCTCTCAGAACATCAGGAATTGGTACCAACCTATCCACCCTTCGTAAAGAACTGTTGCCCTCTTCCCACTAAGTATCAGGAATTGGGCTGCTGGCCTACTGAAAGTCAGGAATTGACGTTAGTTCTACATAAAGTGCAGAATTGGCCCTACCCACCCAAAATCAGAATCCCATACACAAAGTAGTAAGATTTGGCACCTATTCCCGCCCAAACTAAGGAATTACCACTCATCTCTACAAAGTGAGAACATAAGAGCCTCCACGATCTAATCCAAATTCTTTTGTTGCAAAACCCTTTGGTTTTGTCTTCAAACGTTTGTTGTCATATAACAGTCGGGAAGAAAACAATGGAAATATCAGTTTTAGACGCCAATAAATTAAAGTACAAATCGTTGTTGCCTTATCCTTATGGAAAATTATCCGTGTTTACCCTACTTTTACTTCCCCACTCTGACCTTTAGCAAGTTTTTGTGAAATGCATGAATATTCTTTGTTTTTTGTGCTCGGCATGCTGTTCGAAACTTGCAGTTGTGCACTAGCCACTCAACCGCTGCGTGGAGCGTTTTCCTAAAGAAGCATCTAAAGGCAGCCATCCAGGTCCAGCCCATTATAAGACTCTGTAGGGAATGCTTTATGTCTGACAAATTCTTGTAAGCTGAAGTTTTGGTTTTGAATATTTTAAATCCTAAAAATGTATTACCCTTCGCAAAGCTTTATACCGTTTTAATACCATTCGAAAGGCACGAAGTAGGGTTAAAGTAACGAAAGTGCTCTCTGAATTATGGACTCTTACAGTACCTTCCTAAGGCACCGGACAGAGCGAATAGAACGCACCACTGTTAGAGACAGTTTGGCTCCAAACTTGACGTCGCGCGTGCGCAGTGATGTTGCGTCAGCCTTCAGTACCTTCCTAAACTACAACACAGCTCAACCAGCTCAGCAGAGTATTCGATACGTCATACCTTCACCGTGACCAGACCTGGCTAATGGATTTGACCAAGATTGGCTAATAGATGTGACCAGGCGAGAGCAATGCCAAATCGCGAACCTTCCAGGGAGGTGGTTTGCTGGGGTGGAGGTTTGAGCATGCGCGAGCTAACAGTTTTGACGAAACAGATTCATCGCTGACGATGTTGACGTCAATCAAGTCGCATCAGCACGGATATTAGCAGGGAATGAGCCAAACTGTCACCAACAGTAGTGCGTTTGGTTCGCTTTGTTTGGTCGTTTAGGAAGGTACCGTTATTTTGTTGCTTCAGTATTATCAAATACTTACCATCCTCGTAACTTAACTCGTAATCCCACATATGAAGTTCGCTGATGTCTCCGTTCCAGGCCTGAGTTTCTTGAAATCCATCTTCTATTTTATCCTGGTCCTGTCCCAGAACCAATGTTCCTCCCGGAATCACTGTCAGTCCTGTTCCTGCTACGTGTGAATCCTTGTCGCCAGTCCCATCTTCGAAAATTTCTACTTTTCCTTGAATCGAAGACCAAATTACACAAATGTGAATCCATTTGTTGATTGGTACGTCGTGGTAACGCGGTTTAAATATGACGTCATAGAATTCGCTACGATGGGTGAAAAAATCTGAAACAAAGAAATAAAGGGTTATTGAAGAATCTATATGCGTATATAATTACACAAGAGGTCAGTCAGCAGGCACAAACCAGCAACCAACAAGCAATCAGCAACAGCCCCGCGAATTTGGTTGGAGGGAATGCATTGCGGGAAAACATTTCAGGACAGCATGCTTCTCATAGGGGCAGCTTCAAGACCGCCTTGAGCCTTATTTATTTCCGCCAGCATGAAAATGAGCAGGGCTGGTTGAATATAATACAAGTGATCATTAGAAAGTTGGGATCATTTGCCGTGGGGGGGAGGGCGTGATATGAGTTACATGGTGCACTGACATTTCCGCCAGCATGTTGCAAACGGTGCATTCAACACCACCCGTGCTTCAGCGCTAGCACAAGATATATTTGCACTGGCACAAAATTACATTATTTAACATCTTAATGTTCAGCCAAAACAAATTTTCAATTTGTTTTTTTTTCTGTATGGAAAAAGCCGGGTTCATTCTTGGCCAGGACTGCATGCATAAAAGATTACCAGATTAGCTTCTAAGACCACTGCACAATATCTCAGCCAGAAGCACAGACTAATCTGAAATTTCGTACAATGGGAGCTGAGCGCAAATGATTTTTGAAACCTAGGAATTTCATGGACGAAGCCACTGGCTAGAACATGTGTTTACTATTTGAAGACTTGCGTGAGTACAAGAAAACTTAAAATTCTTATATTAAATGTTTCATGTAAGTGCATCTGTGCTGTAGTAGGGCTTCCACAATCTCAATTCCATCCTCTTGCCTACAAAATGTTAATACAGGGATTTTTTGTCTTATTGTCAAGAATTGCATTTTAATAGCTAGCTTCTCCAGGTAGCTCTCTTACCATGACTTCACATTCCGACTAACAGTTACCTCTAGCTGCGAGACTGTGTATAAATGCAGCTTTAAGTCTTGTTCACAACCTCCACTTTCTTATCTATATATACTGTATATAAAAGGCTTGGGTGGCACTGAGCAAAATCATCAGATGTGTGCATAACAATCATTAGCTACCGATATCCGCATCTCAGCCCTCTTGTAACAATACAAGGATGCAGGAGCACAACAATGAACGGGGGCTGAGAGTTCTCAGCACTCGATTCAATAGATCTGTATGCTGACAACAATGAAAAAAGGACGCCCGGTGCTGAGAACTAGTTCTCAACACTCGATTAACAACAATGAAAAAGGCCGTCCGAAGCCGTAATAGAACACAATACGCAAAAGAAAACGGTTTTTTCCTTTACGCCTTGCATTGTTGGACTACTCCGTGCACTACATCATTATTGGAGTGGCGTGTTTCTTCATTGTCGGGCAGAGATGCGGACATCGGTAGATAAATAAGTTATCGCCTGCTTCCCTCGTGCAAAGAACTAACGATCGCTCGGGCCTGCGACCCTCGACATTGTTAGTTCTCAGCACTCGGGAATCAGGCGATAACCTATACGTAACAAACGTTTGTGTGTGCGTTTGCGGCCTTTTTTCATTGTTGTCAGCATACAGATCTATTGTAATCGAGTGCTGAGAACTAGTTTTCAGCCCCCGTTCATTGTTGTGTCCTGCATCCTTGTATTGTTACAAGAGGGCTGAGATGAGTATATCGGTAGATAAACAATGTATGTGCCCTGTAACAATCAGGAAGAGCTTTCAAAAATGGTTGAGAAACAATCAATGTCTGCACGATCGTTGTTGGGTTTATCGCTCTTAGTGTGAGAACGGACAAACAGTCAATTCAGCAACATAACAGCCGCGTCCTCCATTGCAAAAAGACATTTACTTCCCTATGTAAAACAAACAACCGGGGTTCAAAGGGAGGGGAAGCGGCGATGGGGGTGGGGGATATTCACATCACACAATGGGGGAATTCGGGGAGGGGGGGGGCAATGGAGAGGGAAAGGGCTACCAGTGAGTAGGCGCATGGGGGAAATCTGACCACGCATCGGGAGAATGTGGGGAGAGAGGGCCGGGGGGAGGCAGGGAGGAGAGAGATTGGGGCCTCGAAGTTATTTTCATTTCGTGCTACCCAGTAAAGTATTTCACTTAGGTACGCGGGAACCGGCTACAGCTAGTTTGAGTTATTTTCATTGCATCACTTTTTTACTTAGGACTCCTTACATGGTGCCGCACAAAAGCACCAGAGAACCCCAAATAGAGGGACCTCGCAGATTCCACCAAAAAGATGGTGGATCCCATACACACTGGGGTGTATTGATATTTTTATGCTACCAAATTTTGAAACTAATACTCCACTCTGGGATGTAGACAAATAAAAATTTTCAGCCAACCACAGTTCAAACATATAAACAACACACAGCAGAATCTTTTAGCTGCTTGCAGCCACTTAAAGGCACTCTTTGCACTGTCAATCAACAGCAACTTCTCTTTCCATTCCAGCAACCCCCCTGGCTTAGCACATGTTATTATTATTCTACCAAATAACTTTTTCAGAAAGCTAAACTTTGGTGTTCGCTCAAAATATGTCATACCCCAACAAATAAGCAACGGTATAAAATCTGTCAAAATCACTTCTCAGAAACAAAGGATAAAAGCACGGAAACGTGATGGAATGAATAAAAAGCCTGAAAGGTGCGACATTTATACAATATTTCGGGTCAGTATGCGACCCTTTACAAGCGTAAATAAAATTAAAATTAAAAAATTTTGGAGCAGAAACTCAAGTCATATGGAAACAGGTACACAGGAAACAAAATCCAACCAACTCCATCGAAACAGAGCACCAGAACCGTAGACCGGTTTGAAAACTGGGCAATAGGAAACCCGCCACAGTCTACCTACCTAAGCAGGGCGTCTGCGGATACGGAGAGAAGCCAGGTGGTTTATATACCACTCACCGGCTCTTGCAGGAAAAATCTTTTATACCAAGTTTGTGTAGAGCCGAAATGTACTCCGCTATTAGATTATTAATGGTGCAACCCTACTAAGCCCAGTTCAAGGAAGTAAGCCAGAAGGATGGTTAATTCAGGGTTTATTTCCAGGGCCATGCAGTCTGTCCTTTAGAGATGATGCTGAGTGGTTCAAGGATGCTCTACTGCGGGCTGTAGTAGAGTGGGATACTTAAGGAGGAGTTGTTGCTGGTTAGGGAACCAGCTCCCAGAGTGAAGCTCAAGGGGGCTGCATGGCTTTTATACCCAGAGCTAGAGCCAGAAGCCACCACAAATGGTGTAAGGTATTCCCTGTAGCATATCCTGCTATCCCGTGAGCCTTCTCTGCTAACAGCCACCCCTATAGTGTTTGGTAATACCAGAGTTACCCTCGCCACTGATCTCCAAGGATTGGACTATACATCAAACGGTACCTTCCTAAACGACCAAACAGAACGAACCAAACGCACCACTGTTGGTGACAGTTTGGCTCATTCCCTGCTAGTGGCCGTGTTGATGCGACTTGATTGACGTCAACATCGTCAGCGATGAATCTGTTTCCGGCAAAACTGTTACCTCGCGCATGCCCAAACCTCCACCCCAGAGAACCACCTCTCTGAGATGGTTCGCAATTTGGCATTGCTCTCGCCTGGTCACATCTATTAGCCAATCCTGGTCAAATCCATTAGCCAATCCTGGTCAAATTCATTAGCCAATCCTGGTCAAATCCATTAGCCAGGTCTGGTCGCGGTGAATGTATGATGTATCGAATACTCTGCTGAACTTGTTGAGCTGTGTTGTAAACAATGTAAAACAATCAATCTGGTCGTATAGAGGTCCGTAACCCCTGAATCACTTGACTAATTAGAAAAGGCCATATGGAAAGGGCACATCTACGGAGCAATACCTGTAAAATGAGCTAAAAACCAGCTTTATAGGACAAATAGTTTGACCTGTAGAGAGGACAGACGAAAGGTACATCCCCAGAACAAGACCAAGACCAACATCAAGAACAAGACCAAGAACAAGAAGTTATCCAATTGGCCCCTCTCTGTATCTCTGGTTTGGCTGGACTGAATTTCACAATTTTTTGGACTGTAGACAGGCCTTGACTAGTCAAGGCTAGATTCCAAATTTGGTTTAACATTTTTTTTAAATTTTGACGGAGTTATAAGCTCTCAAAGTTGAAAGTTTAACACAGCGATCCTAGGTCGACCCTTAACTAACACCAATGTTAATAAGGCAAAGTCTCATAAAAAAAAATGAATACAAGAACCACCTCTACAACGAAAATGCACGAGCGTTTCAATTCTTTGGCCAGAAGTTGAAACTGGTACGTAGTTGCCTTGAAAAGTTGAAATTGGTACATTGCCTCGACTAACAATATACTCTGCGCGGTCATCTCATCTGCAAGTTTAAATGACGCCACGCACGAAGGACAGTCATTTTTCACACGGTACGGATGGGAGTGGTGAGGGAGGAGTGGGGGGGGGGGGGCTGTGCGGGGAATGCCCGTGTGCGGGGCGCTACGTCCCTAAACCCCCGGGGCAAGGCCGGAGGAATGTACCTGTTACCATTAAGCACTTGATTACGCATTAACTGAACCTACAGGAAAGGAAGGAAGGGACACGAGAGGTAGAGGACGGGAGGATAAGAGGAGGATTCCAGGGAAAAAATTTCTTGCCAACTACGTGTGGCAAAGGGGAGGAAGGGAAGTAGAGGGCTAGGTAAGGGGATGGGAAGGGTGGAAACGGTAGTGGAGAAAGGAAGGCAGGGGCAGGGAGATGATGGGACGAAAGGGGGAAAGGGGAAGGAGAAGATGGGAGGAAAAGGGAAACTTACAGGAAGAATAATTGCCTGTCGCATTCAATGTTCAGGCAACACCGACCGAAAACTGGGAAACAACCACGGGCCAAACCAAACCACGGGCGAAACAACACCCAGAAAATGGGGGAGTCATGAATTTTTTGGACTCTATCGAGGGTGGGGGTCATACATTGTTTAGGTCCTGTGAAGACGTGGAAGGAGGAGGGGATCGCAAAAAAAACACTGACCAAACTGGAAGAAGGTCATTTTTGGACCTCTTTCAAAAGTTATTATTTCTAAAAACGCCTCAGTTTCTGGGAGGCCCTGACTGCCCCATGATGTGAGTATTTACAAGGTTTTGAAGTCTTTGGTACCAGTACTACAAGCATAGTTTTTTTTTCAATAAACTGTGGAGAAAAAGCCTTGCGGCCCAGTTTCATGGCTTCTTCCGTCTTTAAGCTACTGACTATTTTAAGGACGGGGCATAGAAACAAACAGTGTGTTCATCATACTTGTTGTTGAAACTCGACACAAGACGGTTGCAAGGAACTTCGGTGTTTTATAGAACATATTTAACCCAACGTGTCTTTTTATTAAAAACGAGGTATGTTTTTCTTACAACTAGTGGTAACTTGTCGGTGTGGAGTGCTATTAATTACTTAATTGGCTATAGGAAATCATCTGCAGATCAGTTCAACAGGCATACGAAAAGCATATTTTGTTTTTGGGGTGGGGGGGGGGTGTCGTATTATTTTTCGACCTTGCGTTGGGAGGAGAGGGTCAAAAATCTTTCCGGGCTTCCAAGAGCGGGGGGGGGGGTCAACGAAAAGCTGGTGGTCACTTTTCATTTTTTCTGCCTCTCCCCATAACTAATGACCGGTCCATAAATAAATAAATTCTTTAAGATAGCAAATAAACATACATAAATCGCTGTAAATTATATAAAGGAAAGAGGAAAACAAGCCAACCAGCAAAAATCAAAACACTAGAAATAACGTAGTACAGTATGCCAGCTATACACTTACGTTTCGTCAGAGTGGCATGACACCGAGTCGTCTCCACATCACTGACATAGCTCCTTTACCACTATGACCACTCCTCCACTGTCATAAAGATATAACGGGCTCAGTGAGTCATCTTCATGCCAGTCGAGGAGTGGACATAGCGGTAAAGGCCCTATATCAGCGATCTGAAGACGAATTGGGTTGCTAGTTCGAATCCGGGTCATGCCACTCTTAACGAAACGTAACTGCATAAAAGCGGTTTACTGTTGCACGTTAGTTCTAGTGCATGACTCTCGCTGTTTGGCCTGTTTTTTCCTTTAACATAGCCAATAACTGTGCTGGTAAACGTTCTTTTTTCTTACATCCTTCTTTCGGGTTTATACCACTCCAGATTTCATTATCGGCACCAGTTGAATCACCAGTTGCGTATGAAAAGATGGTTTCCGTCACGTTGGACATCGCCTTGGCCCAGTAACACAGAGTGAAGCTGTCCAGAGGACGACTGATGGCATATGGCAACACAAGATGCGGGAATATCTTCTTTTCGTCAGAGGACTTTGGAAAGGATACCTGGTATGATTCTCTGGACAATACTGAAAGTATTTAATAATAAGGCAATTAATGGCATGTAGCGAATTGGATGGCATGTTCAGTCACGAAAAACGTTATACGTATTAAGCTTACTTCTCCAGTCAGCAGTTAAAATAATTCATCAGGAGTACATGAATGACAGTGGCGAATCCATCAATTTTGTTAGGAGGGGGCTAACGCATTTTTAACAATATCCGCGATTTTTCATGCTTTTAAGAAGCTTAATTTGAGAAATTTTCTTATAAATTCAATGGGTCGACTCACGCTTGCAAACAAAATTATCTAATTTACTTCGTCTCCTTCAGCAAAAATTACAACAAGAATTATTTACAACGTGACATCGATCAACTTGAATTTGTCCTACAAAACGACAAAGAGCATCTCTGCCGCTTGTAGCTACCTTTTGCGAGTGTCTCTGGCGGTAAAACGTTCTTTCCATTTTATAGCAAGCTTCCCACCAAAAGCCAAGTTACAAGTTGCAAAGAATGGAATATCCATCCACGTGGAAAGTTGTTGCTTCTTATGGTGTTCTAAGGCTGGCAAACGTTTCCAAAAAGTTCTTACTTGTTGAACGGGGTAATGACCCATAATTGCTGATAATTACTTAATAACTATCATTAGGTGTTCGACTGGAGATACGGCCAAACCTTACATTCTTAATGGCAGCAAATTCCGTACTTCTTTGTTCAGCTTCAATGCAAATAATTTGTTATTCTTTAGGAGGGGGTGGTGAGGAGAGGAAATACTGGCTCGGAAAACGTATTGTGTTGTTGAGAGCATTGTAATACCAACCAACGTTATCCTTCATGACGCGAAAAAGACAGCTGCTTGCTTATGAGTACTAAGTTTTTAAAATAGACATTTTTTTTTTGCAGACATAGTGAAAACTTTCATCTGAATTTGACACATGACGTTTTCTAAGTATTTTCTAGATTGTTAGTGTTTCACATGAACCGATTCCAATGAAATTTGGCAGGAATACTTTTTACTATATGGCTGAACTATGAAGTACAGAGGGGAGCAAAACAGTGATTGGAGTCAACAATTATAATTGAAGATATTGTTATGTTCAATCAATTGGTGCAGCAACAATGCAGCCAAGTAACAAGCGTCAGTCTCATTGTCAAAGTTATATTTAAAAAAATTCTTGTGGTTATAATTGGTTCAGAACTTCTATGTTAAAGCAACATACCGCCTGCCTTATAACCTTCAGCCTACCTTATAACAGCTACGCGCCGATCGCATCCACGCATTTACCATAGTCAAGGTCAACTGAGACATTAGCTTCGTTCCTCGCAGCGTAGAACGCAGCTACTATATCAGTTGACATTGCGCCTAACAGACAAGCCAGCGTGAACGCATAATTGTGTCGTCACAAACCGGAATGATTCTCTTATTTTAAAATCATAATTTATAATTTTCTAGGCTAGTGTTTTATAATTTTGCTTCGGCGATCTATTGGAATAATTAATTTTAATTTTTACTGCTTTAGACTTTTAGAATTTTGATCTCATAGTAATTATTAGCAAACGTTTAAAATTAGTACTGCCCACACACAGATAACACTTCAAGGTCATTGTAGCCGCGCAAAGGATCATATATAAGAACGGGTCGTTCTTTAGTTAACAATATTTTACAGAAAATCTCCTAGACGCCACATTTTAAAACGGATTTTTAGCAAGGGAAAGACTAACGGTAAGTAAATAGACCTTTGGGGCCGTACTTGAAGGGGAGGATCGAGAAAAATGGCTCAGGGAGGTATATCCCTTTAAGTAGGGTTGTATTTATTTTTAATTCTGTTGGAGTGTAATTAAGCAAACTAAATTCAAACACTAGTTGATCGTAAACTACCAATTACAAATTCACATAGGCTATCACAAAATTCAACATAAACCATAATGCAATGCAGCCAAATGATGCAGTCCGATTACTTTAAAAATGTCTTATTTGTTACAGGGTCACAATTTTTTCGGGGGTGGACACAAAGAAAACACAAACACAACAACGAAACTCTTACATAATAAAAATAGACTTTTGATAAGCCTTATTAGAAATTTATATTTCTAAGCAATTGGGATGATTTAAACCAACGAAATCGGAATAACTGCTCACAAACTACAGACTTTTGAACGTTTCCAACGCACAATATTATTTTTTTTCCCTGTGACTCTTTAGCCACATCTATTTAGGTCTTGTTCTCTCGTTGTGTGTTGTACGACACAGTTTAAAGGATTACATTCATGTGCTGCCAGGCGAAAGGAAGTGTTGAAAGACTATGATGTTGAAAGGAGACTACAGTGAGCAGAAGAAATGGATGCATTTAAATTTTAGAACTCAACCTATGTTATTGACAAGACCACTATATGGACACGACCGCATCATGTACCATCCACTTGGAACAAGCTTCGAACTACGCTTCCCACAGAAGGTTATACAGTCAGGAAAGAGCTGCATTTCAGTTTGGGGTTAAACTAGTACGAGTAAAACATTTTATTTTGATGAAGCTACAACACAATAAAAATAAAGTTAGGGATTAAATAAGAGGGATATGACAGGTGTAGGAGGCTGTAAAATTGTTAACCGTACGTCTCTTTATAAATCGTATACGTCACGTTGTAAGGTTCAAAGAGTTCAAATGGTTTGAGCAGCATTAATCACTTCTAGTCATCAGCCTGACGAAGCCCTAAGGCCCTATGTCTGCTGTAAGGAACTGTAACAACGCTGGAGCAACATTGCTGGGGGAGAAATTTCATTGGTGGGGTGCATGGTTATCTACTTCGTTGGGCACCAAACTCACCAGACAGAACCCAATTGAACATGTTTGGGCGCACATTAAAAAAGCGTTAAATGCAAGAGGCATACCAGAACCGTGCAGAACTCTGGCTTGCCGTCAGAGAAGAATGGGGGGGGGGGGGG
>JAHWFP010185273.1:45299-55846 GCA_023313725.1 Lithobius niger | reverse complement strand
TTGGAACCGGCATTTTAACACATCCGTGCATCGTTAACAAGTTAGGTTGGGTTGCCCAAGTGACCCCCCCCATCCCAAGTTCTGAAAACTGACATTTTTTGTTATTTTGTTGCAGTAACTACTCCCTGTGCGAGGTTACCGTTGGAGAAGGCGGTGTTATAAAGCAAAGGCGACTGCCTGATCAACTACAAAATTTGGCTGAGCGCATCGGTCTAAACAGCCGGTAGGTTTAGATCATTGCGTGCATCATTACACTGCTAATTAAAATGGACTGCAGAATTTTTAACGTTGTACGTGTATCTTTCTAGGTATTACTTAAAAAATAATAATACAACAGAAACTTTAGTTCCTGATGAGCTTGCCGGGGTAAGTTTTTTTTTTGTATTTTGCTTTGCAGCATATGTTACATAAACTTGTCCAAAACCCATGTTGCAACTGTAAAAAATAGGAACAAAACAGTAATTACAGTACAGTAATTACAAAAAAATCATTACTGAGTTGGTTGACCGATATTTTTTTTTAACTGTTATCATGTAGCGTATTTATCTAGTTTAAAGTATGGCCTATACAGCGATGATTTCCAAGGGTCCTTGGAACGCCCTGAAAGGCCCCATTTTGTCCCCGAAATTCTGAGGACACCTGACACCTACCCCTGGTTAAATTCACCCGTAATGGAATTTATCACTCTCACATTTCCAGACTCGAGTTATTTGATTATAGATAGCCAAGTTCTTGTACAGTTTGTTTACTCTGCTCAAATTTTCTGAGTGTCACACATGCATAGTATTCACAATTCATGTCGTTAGCCTCCCGAACATCTTTAAAAACGTCGTTAACTTTCGTACTGTGACACGCCTTACATCAACAAAATTTGGAAATGTCGAAAATTCGCTGAACAAAGCTGTTATCTGGATTGTGAAAGTAAGCGGTAATTTTTTTGGGACTATTTTCAAATTTTGTTGTCGTTGATGAATACAGTAATATTATATTCTGTCATGGAGGACATCCTCAGCAATGTTATACTGGGTGCAGGGTAGGACTGTGAGAAAATCGAAACTTTCGATTCGATTTCGATTTTATTATGCTGTCGAAATCGAATCGAATCCGTCAGAATCAAAATAGAAAAATTCGATTAACGAGATTCCCACCGATTAATGAGATTCCCACCGAGAAACGAGATGAATTATTTTCGATTTTATGAAAATTTTTAAGTAAATACACTGAATAAAGTTTAACAAACAAATTTGAATCAAGTAAAGCATTAACTTTAGTCAAAAATGTGTAATGACTTAGTTGTATATGGCACCTGTGCATGGTACCATGTTAATCATTGCTAAAATAGTGTAGTCATTGCCTTACAACATGCCAGTGTAAGTTTAGCAATCAACTAAGGGGCAATAATTTGCCAAACTTGCACAATATATGAAGTTAATTTGACTAAATAAAATCTAAGGATGGTGCTACTCAAAAGGAGGAGTGGGGGAAGGTGGAAGCTTGCTTTCTACCTTTGTGTTAAAACCAAAATGTAGTTTGGCGCATTAAATGAAGACATAATTCAAAGTTCAATGTATTGAAGTAACATTAGTTTACAGGAATGTAATTACTTAAAATTAATATCTTTTTGAAAGGCTAGCCCTTATTGATAAAAATTGAAAAAATAATATTTTAAAATCGAAAAAGAAAAAAATTGAATTTCGAAATCGAATAATAATCGAAATCGAGATGTTCTTCCCCAAAATCGATCGAAATCTAATCGAACCCAAAATATTAAAACCGCACACCCCTAGTGCAGGGAATTGACCAAATTCTACTGGCCAAGTAAAAAAAATTGATTCAATAGGCTGAACAATTTTTTGATGGTACAGTAGTTTTACTGCAGGAAACCATTTAAATCTTCTTAACAACACAGAAAGGCAAGCTGTCATTGTATTATGTAGCGTTGTTTCTTTCACTACTGATTATTTGTGTCTTTAGCCAGTTTTTATCGGTGGCTAGGCCACACTGCAGCCATACTTTGTACGGCAGCTGTGTGGCTAACTGGACAAAAATGCATGGCAGCTGCCCGAAGTAGCTTCACAGAGTCTACACAGTTGGCATTTTAAGCGAATTGTTGTAACTAAAACGGTATGCTGTTAAACTATATTGTGGGGATAGGTAAATTAAAATAATAGCTTGTTTTGCATAATTGGCTTGTTGAATAAAGTCTTGGGCAATTTAGTTAGTGCTATTAATTATGTTTACTTGGTCATTCCAGGAGCTAACTCGAGAAAACCTAGTGCATTTTCTGCAGTTAAATAGTGTCGAAGTGGCCATCCAGCTGACGTTGGAGGATTTTAGCATCTTTCGGCAAATTGAACCGACAGAATACATTGACGATCTGTTTGAGCTTAAATCCAAGTACGGAACGCCACAACTATCCCAATTTATTGAGGTAACTAAGGTTCCTTTCTGTTATTTAGCACTATTATTTATTTCTTTTGCTTGAATAAGTGAGAAAGTGTATAGTTTACACATTAAGTGTTTTTCGTTATTTTCCGTTCCAGCTCGTAAATCGAGAAATGTTTTGGGTAGTTTCGGAAATTGTTGCGGAACATAATCCCGTCCGTCGTATGAAAATCATCAAGCAGTTCATCAAAATAGCTCGTACGTATAAAATAAATTTTCGTAAGGTGGAGAAATGTTATAATTTTAAGGTGTACCTGTACAAGTTGGACGAGATTTTTTTAGTGGCGTATGTACCGTATAGACTCCCATATAAGCCATACTTTTTTCGATATATTTTTACCCAAAAAAGCAACCTGCTGCTTATACGCAGATACAACGATAATTTTGCTAAATATCAACCGATTTTGATATTCAAAAACACCATTTTATCTGGTTTTTCGCCAGCTTTCCAATGGTGCAAACCACAAGTCTCTAGCTGCATCCATTCCAAAGTTATTCCTAAAAGACCATTTAACTTACATTTTTTTAAAGATTTTTTTAAAAGAATTCAAAATATGTTGCATCAGCAACGTTGTTGATGGAACAGAGGGTACAGAACAAAAACTGCAGAACAAGACGTTTCACGAGTTGGACGGTACTGAATCGGGTAATGAATGCAGTAGTAGTGTTAACTCTGAAGATGACAAAGTAGTAAGTAACAGTGACTAGTGATTGAGGCCATCAGCCATGTATTTGCTGTGTTATTTGCAATTATTGGCTTACCAGCCATGTTCTTCCAAAAATGAAAGTCACTTATCTCATGAATTTGCGGTTTATATGTGCGTTTTTTTTTTCTTTATGTCTTCATCATAAAGTCGGGGTGCGGCTTATAAGCAAGTCTATACGGTATCTTTTATTTTTAATGAAAAAATAAGTTGTCTTTTCCATAACACATCACATCGAATCACTTTAATAAGTGTGAGTAACTCTACGGACTTAAGTTTAGTTTGTTGGGCTGTGTGGCTAGGTGATGACGCACTTATTTTGCCAAACAAGTAATTTTTCCTAAGTTAAACATTTCCATTGTTCGCGTTTAAATGCTTCGCTTTTTTTATGTTGTGTAATGAACTCCACAATCTCGCTGCACAACCGCAAAATAACAATTTGTCCATCTAAAATGTGTTGTGTTGGCAAAGGAGAGCCGTTGATAACAGTACTTCGTTTATGTTCCACTCAGTCAGGGTCACGACGTCATCGGTCAGTTTCTGAACGACTGGTCGTAACCATTTTCGGAGATAACTTACGCTAAAAATACACTGTAGGTTTTAGCATTATAAGCACGTGGGAAGACATCACCCATGCTATTGTAGTCCAGCTACGTGACTATCGTGCATACAACAGCATAAGGGTGTACCGAACCGATTTTGCCGATCAGAGCCTGATCGGTTAAAATCGGTCGCCGGTCAAAATTTGACGAGTTACCGAACAATTGCCGAACACCAACAAGCTGTGCGCTGGATCTCAACATGACTGCTGAACCAACTGGAAATAATAGTATTCTGGGCATAAGAAACAAAAAGCATTAATTCAATCTGACTTACCTTCACCTATTAACAAAAAATGCCAAACGCATAGATTAGGCTTAACTAGAGACATGTTTTCCAGGGGATCGCACGTTGTTGTTGTCAGTTAGGCCTAACACATGGGCAAGCAATTACACCTTTGAATTTTTATTTCTAAAAGATTTAAACATTCACTTCATTTGTTAGGCCTTAAGACTAAAGCACCCATGGATTAGCTGAAATCTGCCCTTTAATTACGTTAACAGACGGATCTACCGTCAGACGATGTAAACGTAGTTGAACATCGTGAGTCTTTGCCTATTTCCGGTTAAGCATGAAGTTGGAGTAACTAGTCAACAAACAAACAACTTATTTTTTTAAACAATTAATATTTTATAATTTAGATTTAATTAAATGTTTTTGGTTTTATTAATATATTAAATGAAATTTAAATGCAGCCATGACTGCCAGGAATAGCTAACTGAAAAACCAGGCATGACTAACTGATAACAGCCAACAACTTTTTTAACGATTTACTTTTTGTGCTTTATATTTCGTTAATTGTTTTATTTGGGTTTATTTATGTAGTAAATTAAATTGAAATACAGTTTTAAAACAAGATGCACTAACACTGCATTAGTAATTCGACGTGTCGTATGGTAGAATAAAAAAAATCTGTAATTGACGTATGAAGTTGGAACGGCAGACATACCAACAGGACACTATTAAAAAATCTGAATGCATGGTGTACTGAAGAATATCTACTATATTGCACATTATATTAAAAAAAATTGTCTCGTAACTTTTGCTACTACGATACGGCAAATGAGCCAGAATCTTGTGTGCGACGATGCAATCACTGACCACATAATTTTTCATCGGACGCTGATATTGGTATTCTTACAAAAAAACAAAATGAAAGCTTCGTTGTTTTACAGTTTCTCGTACCAGTTGTTCTTGTTCATCAGACTTTTACATTTTTTAAATCTTCGAACACCATATTTCATACATTCAGCAGGTAATTTGGTGGGGGGGGCCCCCGAAGAGAAATCATATTGCGCTGAAGGTACGTCTGGTTGACTACTTTAAATTTATTTTCACTTTTAGGTGTATTAACAAAAGTTAAAATATTCACACGAAAATTGTGACAAAGTCCACAATGAATATAACACTGCAATTTCATGTGGCCAATTTTTGTTAGGCTACTCAATACAAAGTACTTGTTTTACTAGCGTTTTATAATTATCTTTATTATTATTATTTGTTATTTTAAATCTGTGGTTAAAACTAATGTCAAACCAATAAAACTTACGTGAGTCTTCCTGTTACGGATTTTTAAAAAATCTGAAAGTCAGAGGCCATTAGGAATATCCCGCCCTTCCCTCCCTCTGGCCAGTCCGCCACTGTGAAAACAGGACATCATTCGCTTTGCTCACTCGTTCAATAGGAAACAACACCACAAATACGCGTAATAAAATACTGTAATATATCGCACCCGAAAAGCAGCGAGGATGGCGCAGTAATTAACAGCAAAGGTCTTATACGAGCATCGCATTCATTGTACCGTCCAGATTCAATCATAGAAATTTGGTGTACCATCCAGATCACCGCAAAGGTAAGTGATGACTCACTTTGTGTTTGTTCTGCGCCATCCGAGATGAGCCACGCGACGTACCTGATAGCCTCTAACCGACCGCAATGTTGAAGAGCTGATTTGCCGAAATGCGCAGTTACACGCCGCAATTTTTTCGTATGATGGGCGTTGGACGCACACCTTTACGCTGAGGAAGCGCTGACGTCAGCTACTGATCGTGTACTATTTGACGACGGTTTTTCGCTCAGAGACCTTTTTAGAGGTTAGCGAACTAAAACCGGCCTTACTAAAATAATTAGAGCATAATACCTTGTGTCCTGGCGCACTGCAACTCACCCACCCGCATACTTGAATTTCGTCGGATCAGAATTGAACAAATGTGTTTGGTTTTAGAGGAGATATCGCTGACGTAAATGGGCTACCCCCGTTTTTTGGCCACAACCACATTAATTCGACGTGTGACACGTCGAATTAAAAAGGATATTTGTTAAATCCTTTTTCAAAAAGTTTTTTTTTTAAAGTTGCTAAGTTTGGTAAATTTAGCAAAGGTCTTATGTTTAATAAAATCAGCACAGGTTCGGTATAAGATTGGCATCGGCGATCGGTTCGGTGTACCGGTCATTTTCGACTGATCAGCTCGGAACCGGTTCGGCAGGAAAAAACGTGATCGGTACACCCTTACAATAGCATTAAAATGACCTTGAATTGACGAAGTAGATGGATTCTTTGAGGCAAGGGTGACTGGAATGGCAATTGCTTGTTTCGCCGCCTGACATCTGCCATTACCTGCAAAGGCTGGAAAATGAACGATCCTTGTGTTCAGTAGGTAAAATTTGAACGTTGTGATGGCGAAGCAAATGGCCTGGAGCTGCGAACCCACAATTTTCTCTCCCATGTGGCCTTGTGGAAACAGCGGAATAAAAAGCAAGAAACGTTGATACTGCCACATGTGACACATCATTACAAGCTCCAGTTAATGATTAGTTACTGCTTATTAAAGGCCCTTTTATGATGAATTGGGTATAAATTATGGCCTTGGATTTTCACAATCCTCTGGAGTTGCCGTAATGTAATGTGCAGAACAAGTAAACAAAAACAAAGGGTACTGTTTACGTGTTATTTCCAGAAATTTGTTAACGAATTTATTAGAAGTATCTAATCCAAAAACATTACAAACTTTTTAATGCTGTAAGTTTTAACAGAAATAATAGTACACTAAGTACATAGGTCATGTAGATTGGTGTTTCTTTTGTGGGATTTTATTTTTTCTCGAAGAGTGGTACGGTAATTATGTTACGATTTTTTTCTTTTTAATTGTTTAAGTTGTTTACAGTTTTTGTTTTCTTTTTCTTTAATTTTAAGGCCAATGTAAAGAATGTAAGAACTTCAACTCAATGTTTGCCATTGTAAGCGGACTTGGGCACGGGGCCGTTTCTCGTCTGCGCAACACGTGGGAGAAGCTGCCGACCAAATACCAAAAGATGTTTGAGGACATGCAGGACTTGATGGACCCGACGCGAAACATGGCCAAATACCGCAATCTCATCAACAGTGAGCACATTCAGCCGCCCATTGTAAGACCTATTTTTGTGTTGGTAAAGTGGGGAAAAAAAAACTTGAAAAGTTGTGTAAAGGAAAGTTTCAACCATTAACGTTTACTTTTCAGATTCCTTTTTATCCTGTTGTAAGGAAAGATCTGACGTTCATTCATCTAGGGAATGACACTTTAGTAGAAGATTTGGTAAGTTTTTTTCTTAACGTTATTTTGATACCTAAACATTCAGCTTCTTCAGATGTTTGATACCTATACTTTCAGCTTCTTCCAAAACACCACATATGTGTAAAAAAAAAAAGTCCGCTGTTGTGCACAGTTTGGTACTGCCAAAACACAGCACACTCGATAGAGCTACAATTCTGCAGTTCAAAGGCAAAACGAGTTACGAGTCCAACGAACTACTTTAATCTTTGCTTGTACACACTTATTAAGTAGCAGATGTTCCAATATGCCAACTTACTTTTTTCACCTTTCATTCAAAACATATCCGGTTCAACGGAAGTGACATCATCTTGAACGCGACTGAGGGATTGTGGGATCGAACTATCGCAGCAGATCGCAAAGGTGGTTGATTTTTACAGAATTGTGAGCATGCGCGCGAGTCACAGTTTATCGACTGATTCTAGATGGATTATTGGCTGACTCTGGATGGAGCCATCAGTCGCGTTGAAAGGTGACGTCGTATCCCTCATCGGACACTTTTGAAATGTTCTGTTGAGGTTTTTGTGCATTGACGGTACGGAACTCTCTTCAGAAGCATGTGTATGGTTCGAACACATGTGGGTCGTTTTGGAAGAACCTCTTTGTCAAGTACAGTAACTGGATTACATGTGTGTGAGAAAGCTCATCTCTCGTACAAATTTCTCTTTAAGTAAACTTTTGCGGTTTTTTTTTTTAATTTAGCTCAGAAAAGTCACCCAGCAGGGCCTGAGAACCGACAAATTTTTTTTTAAGCCTTACGTCAAGTTTTTTGTTATAAACAATCACTTTTGCATGCATTGTTACCTGAAGGGCCTAAAAAATAGCATTGTGCGATGTATCGCCATAACAGGGGGTTTAGCTTATATTACGTCTCGTCGTCATCTCATCCTTAGAGCTGATATTCTCCTTGGGTTAATGATTATAAGTCAAATAAGTTAACTTTATTATATTTGCGTGCTATCCATTGGTAATAATAAGACGTCAGTAGCGCCAACAATTTTTGAATTATTCAGCAAAACCTAAGTATCCCTTCAAATGGACCTTAAAAATTTGTTTCCGTAGTCTAAATTCTATTGATAATCCATGTAGTGGCACAGCCAGAAACTTTGGTGAAATTGTTTGCCTTATCATGTTTGGAATCTTTATATGCTTGGATTGCATACCCTGACGAGGCAATTAAGTCACCGACTTCATTCTATATTAACCTTGCACTGTGTGTGGAGCCTCGCGCTGTCAGCAGGATGTTTGAGGATGCAATCAGGAACTGGTAGGCGGGCGACTCCTGACAATAATTGTTCCTATTTATTTATTTTTAAAAATTGTAACTATGAAATTACAATTCGCCCTATAATTCATAAATGACAGTTCGCCTTATATTTTAGCCGCCTTACATTCAGATTAGTATGATGCGTCATGTTTCAAATTATTTAGGGGGAAAAATAGGTCACCATGCATTACTCACGAAGCCAGAATAGTGAAAATTTGGCACTAAATTTTGCTCGTCCAATCGGAAACGAAGATGATAAATGCCCAAAAACATTTTAAGGCTTTGTTTTTAGTCCTTTTTTTTCTGGCTGTACTGTCTTCATGAAAGGTTGAAGAAGCAGAACTTCTCTGCAAAATTTAAATGTTTCGGGTTTCGTGTGTATTTTCAGGGTTTATTTTTTTGTTTGCTAAATACAAACATCTACTGGCGTTAGTATTTAGTACCATTTGAAAGTTCTCAGAAAACTTATGTATTGGAATATAAAAATCTGAGAAAGTCTGACAAAATTATTGAAAAAAGTATACCGATGTCTCAGTAGCTAAATTCAACTGCTATGTACATTGTTATGGCCTGCTGAAAGATTAAAAGTTAGCTGCTGTTAAACAAGTTGAATGAGTTGACTTTTAGAAAAGATCCAGCCCCAGGCTCTTAGCCAGCACATGACAAGGGCGAAACAAGTTTTTTTTTTTTCGGCCAAGGAGCGTGAAGTAGAATGAAGCCTCTTTATAGTAAACTTTGGCGTTGAATTTTGTTTCGAAACTTGAGCTTAGTTCCGGAGAACTAGGTAACATTTTAAGGTTTCAAATAACAGTGCGTGCTTTCAGTTACTGCAAAAATGGGCAAAATTCTGAAAAGAGATGAACTTGACAGCATGGTAGGATGATAAAAAAATCTTAGTGTAAAATTCAGTTTAATGTGAACTTGCTTTACGTTTTCTTTATTTTGTTGGCAATTGCACATGTAATTTTCAATAGTTGTTGCTGTGGGCAGGGTATATTTTAAATTGTGGGGATTATAATTTTTTTTGTGTGGAGGGGAGGTTGGGAGGGGGGGTCTATATTGTAATTCTCCGGTAAAACTCTGGTTTGGTTTTGGTATAATCCCAGTTTGGTCCCCGTATTTGGCACAGGACATTGACCACCTTGAATGCATTCAGCGTAGGTTTACGAAATAGTTAGTTGGCTTTTGAAAGGTTTGCTATGGGGAGCACCTTTGTAGGTTGGGCCTGGAACGCCTTGAACTTCGTAGAATGAGATTTGATCTCATCTTAAGCTTTTTTTTAAATTCTTCACGGGCTGATCTCTGTTTAATTGCCGTTCTTTTACTTCACGTTACCCTGTTGCACTCTGGGTAGTAGTGGTGATTTACGATATGCGGCCCCCCCCCCCCCCCCCGGTGACGTCACTTCCGGTCCAAGATGGAGGCGTCAATCTGGACGAGGGTGGGAAAGTGCTTTTTGCTACCGGTTTGAGTCCTTTTGATACCTCCCATGAGCCATTTTCCAAGATGGCGGTGCCCATGCGAACCGGAAGTGCTGCCATTTTCCAAGAAATCCACTTTTTTTAATTTTGTTGATCTGGAGGAGGGTGCTTTTTGGTTTTTTTTTGCATGCTGGAAGTGCGGTCGAGGTCAAAGTGGGTCGAGGTCACCCATGGGAAAGTGCCTTTTGCTGCCAAAAAAAAAAAGTAGGAAGATTTTGAGGCATGGCATAAGGAGATTAGAAAGAAAGACGCTATCAGCAAGAAAAAGCTCGCGCTCTAGAAACGGAGGCGTGGAGAGAAGCTAGGTTAAAGAAAAAAGCCACTAGTAAAAGAAATGCTCAAGCTCAAGGAACGGAGGAGCAAAGATTGACTAGACTAGAAGAAAAAGCCGTTAGTAGAAGAAAAGCTCAAGCTCAAGAAACGGAGGAGGAGAGAATGATTAGACTAGAGGAAAAAGCCGTTA
>JAHWFP010185273.1:15143-45289 GCA_023313725.1 Lithobius niger | reverse complement strand
AGAAACGGAGGAGGAGAGAATGATTAGACTAGAGGAAAAAGCCGTTAGTAGAAGAAAAGCTCAAACTCAAGAAACGGAGGAGGAGAGATTGGCTAGACTAGAGTAAAGGGCCGCGAGTAAAAGAAAAGCTCAAGCTAAAGAAACGGAGAAAAGAAAAATTCTAGAAAACGAAACGGAGGATGAAAGAAAAATTAAACTGGAAAAAAGACGATTTTGATAATTTGAGAGTTCTCACAATGCGAAAGCACTAAAAGCACCCCTCACTAATATTGCTAATTCGTCATTTTCAAGCCTCGAAGCATTTTAAAGTTATCACAATGAGAAAGCTCAAAGAGGACCTCCAGTTTTGGGAACCCTCAAAATGTTGCCAATTCGTCATTTTGAAGCATTTTAAAGTTATCACAAGCTCAAAGAGCAACCCAATTTTGGAAACCTCCAAATTAGTCACACTCTGAAAGCTTTCGAGAGTTCTTACAATGCGAATGCTCACGAAGCATTAGCACTACTCCTCGGATGACATCACGTGACACTCGGACACATTTAGTTGGCAATAAGACTCGTGTAGCTAAAGGACAAATTTTGGTAGCAAAAGGCACTTGATGACCTGGACCCATCTTGGCTATGCCCGTACTTCCAGCATGTAAAAAAGTACCCCTCCTCCAGATGGATGAAATTTTAAAAAGTGCGTACCACCATCTTGGAAAATGGCAGCGCTTCCGGTTCGCCGCCATCTTGAACTTCCAGTTCGCCACCATCTTGAACTTCCGGTTCGCCGCCATCTTGGATGATGTCATGCAGGTAGCAAAAGGACTCCAAACAGGTAGCAAAACACTTTCCCACCCTCGTCCAGATTGACGCCTCCATCTTGGACCGGAAGTGACGTCACGGGGGGGTTCTCGTATCGTAAATCACCACTACTCTGGGTCATAAATGGAAACTCGCTGTCCCCTTTTATCTTGAAACAGTCCTGGTCGTCCCAATCTTAATGCCCTTCGTGTGGCTACGGTAAATGTGACATCTGAAGCTGGAGTTCATGGGTTATTGCGTTCTGAACAACTTCATAAATTTTTTAAACAGCCGATTGTGGCACATATGTAAATTCCATCATTTAAATTTTAACCAGGAGCAGAGTAAGTGGTCCCAAGCCCTTCGGTTAACCTTCCACCGTGTGGCAAATTGTATTATTTTAATTCTGGAGTGGAGGTATAGAAAATTCCTGGTACAGCCCTGTCATTGTCGTTGTCGTTTGCCTGTAAATACCAGCATTTTGTATTTTTAAGATATTATTTACGCATTTTTTTTTAGTCTGATGGACTCTCTAATAATTCTTTATCGGCTAACTCGCTCAACCCTCCACTTTCAGGTGAATTTTGAAAAATTACGAATGATCGCCAAAGAAATCCGACAGTTGAACAATATGTGCTCAGCACCTTATGTAAGTACTAAATTGCTTAAACCCACCTTGCGTTGCTTCCCGTCTGTCTTTGTTGAGTAAACATTGACACGTCTAACAAACACTCCTTTTTTTTTTAAAACCCTTTAGGATTTGTTCACTATGTTGGAGTTAGGTGGTGCACACCCGAGTGCTGCCATGGTTTCCATGAACCAGTTAACGATGGGTGGAGTTAACGTGGCTACATTCAAACGTCGTAAAAAGAGTACAACAGTTCCAAACCCAAAGAAGATGTTTGAAGAAGTAAGCAAGCAAGCGGTTTTTTTTTTTTTATCTTGTTTGTGAGCAGCTTTGATTGTCGTGACTGTTAACGCTAAACTTTTTAACTTCTTGTTCCTGTTAGGCCCAGATGGTTCGACGAGTGAAAGCGTACCTGAAGCAATTAAAAGTGATATCTGACGAGGAACAGCTTCATCAGATGTCTCTAGATTGTGAACAAGTGTTGGGAACAACAGGTAAGCCTTTGCCAATGTTGACAAGTTAGGGGGGTTGAATTGTTGGGATGCATAGGTGTTGAAATTACTCCAATTATTGAGTTACTTTTAAAGCAGTTGCAAGATCTCTTATCAAAAAATAAAAGCCATTCTATTAAACCATTTACCGTAAATCTTGTATTTAAGCACCCAGGTGAAGGTGACTCGCTCCCTTAATTAATTGACAATCAGCTACCGGAACAAAATTCCGGTAGGAGTTATCACCAATAAAATGGTCAGGTGAATCCCCACCGAAAAAATGATGTTGGCACAAGGTTGCTGCCAGTGAGCAACATCAGCCACGTGGTGCATATTTGTTACAAAGTTGGACTGCAATTGTGCACCCGTATTTTTGTACTCCATTAGAATTTTTGGTATAAATTTTGCTAATATACGAACCAAACCGATGTCGTTGTCGTTATTGAATTCAGCTGCAATATCCACCACTGCAAAATTTCTCTTGAAATCCCACAAAACTACACCTTCATCGCAATAAAACTCACTGCAAAATCAGGTTCAATATTAACGCGGAAATTGCATGTCCTTAGCTATGACGATTGAATAAATTCTGATCTTTTTTAAGGTAAGGTTAACTTTAAAATGATGGGAAAACGATATTGGACTGCTTGATATGCTGATTAACCCCTTCTCCCTCCATGGGGTAATAGGTGGACTCTTCCTCTGGTGCTTGCACCTATAGGGAAGGCTTCTCTCTCTTTTCCCTCCCCTCTTTACAGCAGTTAAAAGGATGTAAAAAGTTGTTCAGGTGTATTAAAAAGTTAGAAAGTGGATTTTTTTTTGCCAAATCAACTGTAAAATCCTATGGGTGATGATAACACAAATTGTAGTACTTGAAGAACTTTTTGTTATTCTCATTTGGTCTGCGAAAGGAACACAATTCATTTTTCAAGGACTGTAGAAATTACCACCTGGAATGTTAATGGTCCCCTCGCACCGAGCTTGAGTTATGGACGAATTTTGGCAGCTGAGGCTTACCCATTTCGTATCATTTGTTACAACTGATATTTTTACAATATAAGAAACAAAAATTATGGGTACTTCTTTTTGAAACATCCTGCATGTTACTTTCCTAATGTAAAGTGGATTTAGAATCCAAAGAATTTTCTGAAGGGCTAAACGAATATAGTTTCATGAAGCAAAATAACAGAAACTTCTGCTTGTTTGGGGCTCCATTCTATTGAATGGCAAACAGTCTGTCTAGACATCTTTGTAGGTGAGAGCAAATTGATATTAAAGAATTTTCTGTAAAAAATTCTGTGTTTTGCACTTTTTCTGACACAAATGATTATTTACAGCTGCTTTAGCATCAGTCCAAATTCGGAAGCGCCATCCGTCGCCAACCCTTTCTACTGCTAGTAGTAACAGTAGCACGTCAGAAGGGAAGAAATCTATTGGTTCCGGACCTAAATTTGGTACGTAAGGAAAGGTTTGTGGTTAGTCATGGTATTTCCCATTAGGCCATGGCAAACAAATTGGTCGGTTCTTAGGCCCTGCCTCGTGACTTTTTTTTTAGCCAAATTTAAAAAACTCGCCCACAAAAATTTCCTAAGAAAAATTTGTAAGAGAGTTAGCTTTCTTGCTCGTATGTTATTCGGCAAGCATCAGGTTAAGTTGTAATTTGAAATAGTTTAGAAATTTACTACAGCAATCTGAACAGAAATGAAACAATTTAAGCTACTAGGTTGCTTAATTTCAAACAGAAATAAAAACTAAAAGCCTGGTAATGACTTTTGGACATGTAAAAAATGCCCAAGAACCAAAACATTTTTTTCCATGGCCTTATCGGCATAATTTAACCTGTAGATCTTAATGGATAACTGGACCCAGGATAAGAAATCACTAGGGGTGTGCAAGGATATTTAATTCGAGTCGTGCCAAGTCGAGTCTTCAACAAATGAATCGGATATTGAGCCGAGTTCGAGTATTTACTGAAGACAGTTTGGTTAAAGTTTCTTTTTAATTTGTTAGAATAGGTAAAATACTACTTAACAGACTGTGTGGTTAAAACGTACAAAATCATGCCGATTGTTATGATCGCACGTAGACTATTGATGTTTCCATGGCAGGGTTCGTTATATCGTTTCAGAGTATTGCCATTTGGATAGGCATCTGCACCATGTATTTTTATCATGTTTATTACTGCGGTGCGACGTTTTCTCTGCTTACGGAGGATTCTGGTATTCACATATCTGAACGATTTTGGGCCGGGGGTAGATGATAGGTGCGTGGTTGCACGTGCGGTTTTTTGCAAGCAGATTTGTTGGCATGGTCACGAGGGATGCTCGCATGGTCGGCTATAGTTGTTGGCCATTCTCAAGGCAGTGCAGACATTCCGGGGTTTCATAGCAGGACAGTGCGTACGGGTCGTATCGGACAGTATGGTGGCAGTGGCCTACGTTACCAAAAAGGGTGTCACGAGGTCGCCAAATTTGACCAAGGTGCGAGCTGTGAGCTTGACAGACGCATCATATTTTTAAACCCAAACATTCAGTTCCTGCTGAGAGGAGAGTTTAATTAGTTGCTGCGGGAGAAGTAGTGTACTGGCCTGCAAGTTACGGAAGCTATGGCCTCACGTCGCATTCAAACGAACGAAAGCAGACGAACGATCACGACGAAGTAAGCGGTGATGTGATACCCTGATATAGACAGTCGTTCTGAGCCCCTCCAACTCCAGAAAAACCAGGCTGTCAAAAATTTGCAAAGATATTGGAACGATAAACATAGTTCACTTTGAAATCTAAGCGTACAAAATGTAAACATGGTTGCTGTTTTCGTTCAGGAGTATGTAAGACAGAGGCAGCTTCCCATTATTTTGTGGATAGGTATGATTTTCAATTGAGTCCGGAGGGTTCCGATCGTTGTGTGCTCGCTTCAGTACCCCTGAAATTAATTTACTTGCGTCGCTGGCAATGGCTCAGCTGCAGAGATTTGCTGCATGGAGTTGGTGTCTGGGTGCTAAGATAGCGGACGCCTTAAGCATGTCATGGTCGGGTCTATTTGCCTACTTGTTTCCACAACGTCCGTTGGTGGGGAGGTGCCTCCGCAATATTTTGCGTGAGGGTGTGCGACGGGCGGTGATTGTGACCCCAGACTGGAAGACTTCTGGTGGGTTTGTGTTGAGAGAGCTGTCGAGAGCGGGCATGCTCTGGTACCCGAATGCGGGTGAGGTGGCTTCGTATTTGTGGGGTCCATGGGTCGTCTGGTGTGTTGAGGCCATATGACGAGGCGGATCCAGCATCCCACCGTCGGGACACCCATGGGGAGGTAAGATTCTGCAGTATGTTAGAACTAAGCACGGTGTTGAATCTAGCCCGTTCATAACGCAGACTAGGAGGGCTCCAGGAGAATTTTAAGTTCTCCGAGTGGAGAATGATGCCGTCTGTATTACGTTTTACTTCCCACCTGCCTCCCTGCATGGAATCTTAGTGGTGAAAAGTGAGTGGGGAGCGAAGAGTGCAGGTGAGGACGGAAGTGATGCAGTTTGCAAGTTTTTGCATAATTACTGGAGTAAATATGCAGTCTGACGAATGTTGTGAGGCGCTGATTGATAAGAGGGAGATCCCATTCGTAACACAGACATTGTCGTTCTCCACTCAGAGAACTTAAATTCTCCTGCAAGTAAGTACCTTACCCTGGAAAAGTTATAATTATAAAGTTATGTAGTGAAAAAAAATGAAAATCATAGAAACATTGATTTATTGTGGCTGAAAGTTAACCCTTTTAAGCCTGAGCGTCGATACGCCGTCTTCTGAAGAGCTCCTAAAATGCCTGACGAAAGATACATTGTCCTAAGTTCTAAGCCCCGATTAAAAAATTAAAAAAAAATTGCATACAATGGAGGTGTAATTCGATTAATTTAATTAAATACCTCCTTTTTGTACCCCTAATTGACATATTTTTTGTTGGCATTATCACCAAAATATGTAAGCGACGAGCTCACGAGTTCAAGTACAAGTTGCATACTCGGCTCAAATTTATCGAGTATTGCACACCCCTAGAAATTACATTATTAATTAGCTAATTCATGCATTAGTAAAAGTTCCTGAATAACACTGACTAAACATTTTTAAATATCTACCGTACTGTCTCGCATGTAAGTCTTGCTCAAAGTTAAGTCGTACCCAGAAAAAAATCCTTTTGAAAGTAAAAAGTGCTTGCAAACCACACACTTTCTGTACAAAATACTTCTTATTTATGGCAGATGTGAAAATGCTGATTTTTAATTAATCAAACAGTTAAGAACTTGAACTATACATTTGTCCTGTTAAAATGGCTAGTGGACAGTAATTTTTCTTATCCATTTGGAGTCCATTATTGTTTAAAAATGAAATTTGAATGGTTTTTTTAATAAAGAACTGCAGAACCGTTGTAGCTAATGACTTGTGGTTTGCTCCACGAGAAAGCTGGCAAATATACAATTGATAGTGAAAGTCAAAATCTAACGATATTTAGCGACATTGTCATCATGTCATCTCTGCAGCAGTTGCTTTGTCGGTCAAAATATTGCGAAAAAGTGTGGTTATGTGCCAGGCAGTACAGTGTGCTTCCAAGAAATTGGTTTGACACAGGCCGTAATTATTTCCTTCATTTTTTTTATTATACATAAGCTAATCCTTTGTTGTACAGTACGTTTATTTACAATATTTATTGCTAATTCTCCGTTCCGTTAAGGTTGTTTACTGTTATAGCTGGTTTGTGACATCTGTAAGGACATGTAATTTCTGCGACTTTGCAAAATCGCAAATTTCGCAACTTTTTCTCTAAATGAGGTATGAAAGTTATTCTTGATGTGGTAGGTAAACAGTCACTAACTGAAGCAAAAACACCACATTAATTGTCGCAAAATTCAGTAAATATCGCAAAATGCCACAAATTTCTAAAAACAGCGCAAAATTTACCGCAAAAATGGCCTTTATTTTTCATGCCATGCCAATATATTTGACAACTAGCTAACTGGAACAAAATTCGGGAGCAGTTCTCACCGAAGCATTACTCAGATAAATCCGCATCAAACAATGCTGTGGCTGGGCACTAGGCAGCCATAAGTGCGCAGTCGATCATCTACAGATGTGTACGTGGTGCGTATATG
The DNA here is from genome assembly GCA_023313725.1 of Lithobius niger. Taxonomy (NCBI): domain Eukaryota; kingdom Metazoa; phylum Arthropoda; class Chilopoda; order Lithobiomorpha; family Lithobiidae; genus Lithobius; species Lithobius niger. The sequence goes on along the minus strand of JAHWFP010185273.1, from coordinate 38,253 downwards.
TGTACTCATTATTGAATTCAGCCACCAAGTCCATCACCACAAAATTGCAGCAAAATCCCGCAAAATTGCACCTTCATCGCAATAAAACTTACCGCAAAATCATGCATAGTATTATCGGGGAAATTACATGTCCTTAGACATCTGTTTCAAGTCTTCAAATTTTTTTAATCTATTACTGATCCTTGAACATTCTTAGTACTATTAATTCAGTCTTGACAGGTATTTTAGTGATCCATTTGTCGCATGTTAACAAAAGTTTCAGAAGTAAAATTTTTTTTTTATCATGAGGCGTTGCTGAAAACTAAATTATGTGTTCTTGTCTGAAAGCAGTGCATCAGTACCTCATTTCGTTATTTATGTACGTTTAGGAGCCGATTCTCCGCAAGCAGTACGTAAACTGCTGGCGCTCTCTGAACAAGCCAAGATCCGACCTCATCAGCCTCCGCGCCATCATCACTCCCTTTCTCCAACTCCCTCACCGAGCAGTACGCGGCGGCGACCAGACCGCCACGGGCACGGCAGGTCCCACAGTGACACGCCGGCCCCCTCCGTGCTCCCGGTGGATCTGTCCGCCGAAAGCTCGAGCGTGACGAGTTTGAACAACCTGCCGCTTCGCAAGTCGCAGACGTCAGGTACAACCCAGATCTGATCCGAGCTTCGATCCGTAGAAGGTTTTTATTCCTTAGACCTGTCTTTTGTTGTAAATGGGCATGAGGTGTACTTGCATGCGTATCCCTATTTCACAAGTCAAGTCTGACCCTTCTTACTGCTGTAACCAACAGTGCAAGCTTTTACCAATATTAATATCGGAAATGACATGCGGAAATGACAGCTGGCGTGCATAGCTGGATTATAGTTAGCATTTCAAAGCATTTACTGGTAATTTTAATGATCGTTCAGTTCACAACTTTTGTTTCCTTTATTATGAAATCCAATTTCTCACTTTCTTTTAGAGAATTTGTTGTAAAATAAGACAATTTTTTTTCATGGTGACCGTAAGTTTTATTAGTTAAAATGGCATTTTGTCTTTCGTAGCAGATGCCAGTAGCTAGTTTCCAAGCTAGGTAAAGTGTCACTCGAGTAAGCAAAAACTTAATATCACTACAAGAAAAAAGTTATTTTGTGCATCAGTGTGCAATTATCGTATGACGTTCATGGCTACTGGTATTTGCTAGTGACATGCCTTCTCCAGCTACTTGAATGTATCAGGATTAGATATTGTTCATTGAAAAAACAAACTTTCCTCCACAACAACATAAAATCCTTTCCAACTGTCGGTTGGTTATGTATTTTACTTGTATTACGTTTAAGCAAATACAGCTTACGTGTTACGAAACAGAAGACACGATCGATAACAGTACTCAACCAGCTGTAAACTATCAGATTAGACTGCTTCAGTTGGATTGGAAATTCAAATTTCAACAATCCTATTATATTTCTGACCAAATGACAATTTAGGTTTATCCTTTTAACGCTTACAATAACACATGGTTAATTTTGACCTTGCAAATAATGGTAAGTCTGTAACCTGTGCTTTAGTTGTAACTGGCGTTCTTTAATGACTACTGTAATGTTAGCCATATGGTCATGTGTCGTGGAATTAATCTTCTCTTTTCTCATTATCAACCATTAGTGACTTGATTAGCTTTCTTATGGTGGGTTTTCGCTACAGAACCCACAGCTTACTGCCAACTTCGAGACTTCTGAATTAATTATTTTACTTTCATTAATGTACAGACTTGTGAAAAGGGATCCTTTGCCTAATTAACCCAAAGCCTGCTCAACAGAACTGCATGCACACAAATACTAGCACGAATTTTTTGCCTGTTTTCTCCTTACCTTGCGATTTGCACCTAACTAAAATTCTTGATTAGTTACCATTTTTACTAATTGGTTACTTAGGCTAAGGGCCATTCAGCCTCTAGTAATGATTAACATAGTGTTTCCTTTTTTTTTTAACTAAAAAAAATTTCTGGGATAGCATGAGATGAACATGCTTTTAATCAAGCGTAAGAAAAACTAAGACTACAACACAATTTTCCTAAATGTGAGAACGATGATGTCGGATTGTAACTGAATAAATACCGCATCTTCCCTTGTAGACTTCTTTCCGTTTCCAAATAGCTTTAGAAGTTGATTTCAAAATTTCAGGTTCAAACTGAGCCAGTTAATCTACATAAGTATTTTGCTGTGTATGATACAAGGCTCCAATAAATGTATTTAAAAAAAAAAACATAAATACAAATGGGTTTTTTTGGCCCCCCCCCCCCTTTCCCCCCGAGCATCATATTGGCTCACACAACATTTTTAAGTCGTTAAGGAGCATTAATCTACGTTGTTCAAAAATGTCAGCAACTTAACAAAGAAACACAATGGAGAAAATATTGTGAACAGCTATGAATGACAAGTAAGCAGCAATTGTGATGAAAAAATGTGCGTGCCATCGCGAGTCTGGGCATTGGAGGCCCAAACCAAAGACCCGGGCTAAATTCCCATACTCACGGTGGTGCGTGACATTTTTCGTCATAATTGTTGCTCACTTGCCGTTCGTAGCTGTGGACAATGTTGGCTACATAGTGTTTCTTCGCTTGTACGACTATTTACGTTTCCGTTTCTTTAGCAACTTGGATTGGCATGATGTATTGCACGATATGCATGCTGTGACATGTTTTAATGTTCTGGCACCAATTGCACCCCACTTGTCCGTGTTTGCAGGCTCAGTCACGCCGAGCGACAGCAGCAGTGTGAGCAGCCTTCAGGTGCACCAAGCATGTGAAACCGACTCGGGGTCGTACCCACACTGCGACACCTGCAACAGCCACTCAAACTCACCACCATCACAGCGGAGAGCCCACAGTAATGCAGGTACGACCTGTTGAATGTACCGGTTTAGTTTGTGCCATGCTTTACGTCGCTACAAATGAAATTTGCAGCTGTGTTACCCTGCCATTATGGAGCAAACTCTTGCAAATTCTTTTCATAGCACAGTATACGCACGGTTTGAAATAAATGAAAATATCTGTACCAATATCTTCTGCAAATTTTCAATTGTCAATACTCTGGAGATGTTGGGGTTCAGACGACAGCCTTCTTCAGGCAAAACTGAAAAAATCACGTCACTATGTCACGTTCGATTATGTTCGATCGTATCTTTATTTATTTGAAATTGTGTGTATACTGTGCTACGAAGATGATTCCCGTGTTTCAAAGTAAGCGCTATGACATTTTAGCCTGTCAAATTCATGATTTCACGAAAACTGTGCGTCCTGACAGTCATCCGGTACATTTCCTGGCCCTCTACTACATCATCATGTGCTTTAACAGCATCGTTGTTTTGCCCACGATGTTGTTAAAGCGGATGATTATGTAGTAGAAGGCCAGGAAATCCTCAAAGCCTGATGAAGATATCTGGGGGATATCGGAAATTTGCTGGAATAAGTAGGTGTCCGTGTTGTGAAGTTAAGCGAAGTTTGTTGTGTTTTTTGTCACCACTTCAATGCTGCAGTCTGGTTGGGGAGGTTGGACTGGGATGCGTTTCCATAACTTCGCTCAGGTTGTGGCCATAATCAGGCATCTTCATGAAAACCCACCCCAGTACAACTACCCAACTACTCAGACTGCCCCTTTGCAGTGGTGTCCTACAACCCAGGGCAAAGTGAACAAGTCCAAAGACTCCTGTTAAGGGATAAATCACTTTCCCAATCCACCGAACACCCGAGTTATGCTCCAAACCAAGAAGAAAAATCCCTCCAAGTATCTGAGCAATGAGCCACCTGCACTAAAGCCAATCACACAAGTCACACAATCCTCCTCCCCTACACCACTCCCACCTCCCCACACCATTGCCAAAAATCCATGACCAATACAACAACTCTTGTCATGCCTACGACTCACAGCAACTTCCAACACCGTAGCAAAAATTCCTTAGGCTGCGAAAAAAAAATTAGTTGTTTCTCAGGCCCTGCCTGGTCGTCAAATTTGCCCCTTGTCGATGCTTTTTATTTGCTAGTTCAAGCTAAATGTAGTACCATTACAAGGAAAAGCAATCCAGTTAGCTGAAAATAAGCATTATTTAGCCTCATTTAACCACTTTCAGCTCCGTAAAATTAAGTGTTTTGCAAGGTTTTCCGTAGAATTATGATGCAAGTGTTTTGAGCAGTTGAAAGTAAGACTTGAGTTACTTCCAATAAAATAAAAAATAAAATAAAAAGCCTGGTGGCCTGGTTACTATTAGAATGAAAATACCCGAGAAACAAACTTATTTTTTTTCACGGCCTTAGAGCTACCCAAACAAAAGCCGTGGGCTAAAATTAAGATTTGCCAACTTTTCTCCATTGAGGTGTGCAGACGTGCAGAAGTCCTATGGGAATAAACTTGGGAGGCGTGACTGTAGATAAGCATCAATCGAAGTTTCGGACGGAACATCGATATTTAGTATTGGCCATAGTTAGATAGCTAACTAGCTAGTTGGCTAGTAAAACAAAATCAATGATGTTGAGTGCATTTTTTTCTCATTACATTTTAAAGTAAAGCTAAACCCTTCTATCTTAGATTTCAGTATAGTTAATTAAGACACTTACAAACATGTGAGAGGTACAAAAAAATCACTAAAGCTTTATGCTTATTACGTAGTAATGTGTCTAAATCTTCATTCTAGTACACGAATTCTTCGTTCGTGCCGTCAACACATCCAAGTCTCGTTCACACTTCATCATCCGTGGCGCATGCGCTCAACAAGCTCGGGCAAGCGTGCTCGGCTTTCACATTCCTCACTGCAGCAGCGAAGAACAGCAGCACAGATTCTTTTCAAATGAAACGCGCACCCCCTAAACTGTTCTTCCTCCGTACGAGCAACAAGTGGACACCACTGTTCAATCGCTTATCTGCCCAGCATTTCGCATTGAGTGAATTACCGCCTAGATGAACTAACTTTCACGAGTCTTTGTAGTGGTAATAGTTAAGGTAGCTACTTTCTTGAATACGTTAATTTAATAAATCACTCAGAGATTGAGTTTTGGTTCATGCAGCTATGGTCAGAGCGGTCCGGACTCTCAGCCGCCATGTTAGAAGCACAAGCCGGTGCGCACTCGCTAGCGTGCTGCGATGACGTTATTCCTCCAAGGCCCAAGGTGATGAAGTGTGACATCAGTACCATGCGAGGAAACCATGTTCACTGTCTCGCGCCGTGGAAACGTCAAACTTAGATTCTAAATTAAGTATTGCTTAATTAATACAAATGTTGGAAACTTCGCGCAACTTGCATCTTTTTTTTCGTACTTAACTAACGATAGTGAAATTTAAGATGGAATGGTTTAGCTTTCCTTTAACGGTGAGCTTTTCTTCATTACTGAATCGTATGCACCTTATTCTACCGCGTGCGGGATTTTCCTGTTTAGGCTGAAGTTGGGCAAACTTGTTGCAGTTAAAAGACAAGGCTTTTCAGTGAGTAGCCTTTTTGCAATTTATAACAACAATATGCTGGCAACAGTTAAGTATGTAACAATAATCTGATCCACTTGGCGGTGTCACTGCCATGTGTCTTAGGTGATATAATCGTGTGCTTAAGTGGTTCGATATGGCTGATTATGTGCCAAGAGTTTCTACAGTTCACTCCTTTGGAAAAACATTACCCTTCCCCCCCTCCGCCAACATTTTACACAATTTCAACTTTTAAGTCAGCAGACTACAACATGTCACACAGAACGTGTTGGTTACGTTGTTTATTAGAATAGTATTTTGTGTTGCAGGCTCTCAGTCTCCCCCATCATCTAGAATGAGACCGCCACCTGCTGTCGTTTATCCCCTGGCTCAGCAAGTCTTATCTTCCGGCCAGGTAACCTTGAGTAAGTATTTATAAGTCGATTGATTGTTTATTCTTTTAATACATGTCATTTTTATTTTGAATCGGTCATTATTAAGGTAGCATCGATGCCAATACTGGATCGGATCAGCTGCCGTTAATTTGCCGTGTCGGTATCGGCAACTTTCACTGAAATATTGATAACTCGAGAACCGTTAAAGATTATAACATACGGTTCTCGGCATTTTGCTCAGGAAATTACTGAGTATCTTCCTAGCTATGTTTTAACTATGAGTTACTCTTTAAAACTTTTTTATTTTATTAATTATTGGACTGCTGCAGAAAAACCACACTGTTGTTGACAAGTTAGGGATAAAGTTTTGATATCGGTGTCGGCAAAATTTTTCAAACCGTTTAGATATCGATATATCCTTAGTTATTATACGTTGCATTCAAACTTGTCTCTGTTTTGTACCAACTAAGGAAACATCATCGTATTTAATCGCCACACACTGTAGTTGTGGGCATTAACTACAATCTGTCTTTTTAGTTGAGCTCATTTTTCTCCACTAATGTAACGTGTGTGGAACGTCATGCCCCAATTTACAAAACTGCTTTTCCTTCAGTTTTACTTTCCTACCTTTTTCGAGCCTTGAAAGCATCATTAAAATGCCTATAAAATCTGCAATTTGGGAATTATCCTTTTTTTTAAGCGTAATTGGACATAATTTAACTGAGAATTACACGCACGTACAAAAACAACCATTCAAAAACCAGGGAGAGTTAGTTTTCATGAAAACAAGTTGCAGTTCACTTTTCTACTACAGTTGAAGCTTGTTATAACAATATCTCTTACAACAATAAATCTGTTATAACAATACTATTTTCAAGGCTTTTCCAAGCAACAATGTATTTAAAAGTGATTGGTTATAACAATAAACCTGATATCTCAGTCTATTTCCAAAGACCCTTGCATATCGTTATAAAGAGGTTTCACTGTACTTTTGAGCTCTTCTTTCCACAAATTCATAGCTGTAGAACCCCTAAAAGATCAAGTTGACTGTTCCTATGCTAAAAAATTTTGAGGAAATCCCGTTTACGTAAATAAGGATGTAATTCCCGCGATTGCAATAGGCCCGATTTCCTGGAAGGTTTTGTTTTGATAAAGATGCAATTAAGCGGTTATTTCAGTATAATTTTGTGGTGATGGATTTGGTCCTTGAATTAGATAATGTCTTGTAATCCCATTGTCTTTTATGTTAACAAAATTTATAACAAAATCAGTGTAGCACGAAAATATAGTATAGATGCACCGATGTTGACATCGGAAATCGGCCTTTTTAGGCCACATCGGTCATCGGAGCATCATGATCGGTTTTAGGCAGCAGATGTTAAAACATTGGAAATCCACAATTTTATTAAATTCTTTTCGTGACAGTGTGCTTATAATTACTTTCTGGGTGCTAAATTTTAGGCCTACAGACATCTTAATTTTCTTTCAGAAATCCTCTTAATTATTTTTGACTTACGGAAAAATGTTAACTTATATTCACTTTACTTTCTTAAACATTGAACCACAAGATATTGGAATCGGACATAGGTCGATGTTTTTCCCACATCGGTATTTGAGCACATCGGTGCAACCCTAAAATATAGGTGCACAACACGGTTGGAGCCAAACTTTTTTACACAAACACACACCATGTACGCTGTTGGTGAAGATCGACTCAACACTTCAAGTGACTGCGATCCAACAGCATTGTTTGGCTAAGCACTCACCTGAACATTGCGTCAGCGATAACGGATCCCGGAATGTCGTTCCATTGGCTAGCTATTAATTATACTTGTTTGTTTTTCATTAAAATTATTTTTAATTTTTGGTTTCATCTAATAATAGGCTTTTTGTGGCCAATTTTGCAAAAAATAAGTTGTGTTTTTGGTATAGTTAGTGATTGCTACAGTTTCTGCTACAGTTACCACTTCGAGAATGATTTTGGTAACTCATTTCGCAAAAATGTTGCATAATTTGCGATTTTGAAAAATGGCTGAAAGTACATGTATCTTATATGCGGCATAAACTACAAAGGGAGAGGAGCAATACCTTTAAAGTCTTTTTAGGTTCTTGTAGAAAGCCGCTAATTCGTAATTTTTAAATTTCTTTTTTTTTTTTTATTGCTTTAGGTCATAAGATTCTTGTACCGCCACCACCCTTGAGTCGTGACATTCCGCCTCGAGCAAGAAAACCTCCCGACTACAACATTGCAGCACAAATTGCGCGGAATCGTCAGCTTGCACGGCTTGCAAAAAATAACGGCCATGAAGCGGGTGGCGGTTACTACCAAAATGAGCCTGTCACAGACCCAGAGGATGGTGAGTCTTTGTAGTGTATGTAAATTTCCTACTATCTATTTAAATGTTAATTTAATGGATTAAAGCAGAAAATGGGTACTGTCTTTCGCAGCCGTGTGCTGCTTCCACGTTACTAAGCACCGTGACCTAGATTTGAGGCTACTAGGCAGAGTGAAAGTCCAGCTGGTTAGAAATTTTGCTTGGCTATTAGTATTTAAGCCACAAACAATCCGTGGATACTTATCTATTTACATTGTATTGGTTTTTTTCGACTTTGTTCATCCTACATACCTTTTATTTATGTGTCTTTTGAAAAAGTGGCCGAAATTTATTGCCAATGAGCAACGAAATATCAAGTTTTAGTGTTTTTAATGCGAAGTTTTTAAATGACAATGTTTATATTAGTGCTATTGAGGCTTTTTTCTTTATAAATTTGTTGAAGCGCTTGCTTTTTCTCGTAAAGCACCTTCACGTAACATCCTGCACATTAAACAGAATGTAAAACCAAATGGGCTAAGGAAGTGTTGATAAATATGGCTGCAAACATATTTACTTTGGCTTTTGGACCTAATATCAAACTGCCCAAGTGGGGCATTGAACCAACGACCTTTAACACAAAGGCCGAATGAATGAAGCAAGCAGTCTGGTTCGACTTCGGCCTTTGTAAATACAGAACGAAATCACATGGTAAAGGGTAAGGGGTTAATGAAGAAGCATTCTGCATTAAAGACTGGCCTTGTGAGGATACACAATACACTAGTCTAGAAACTATAAAGAAAGAAAGGGCAACTACCCCGACTGGGACTCGAACCCAGGACATCCCGTTTACTAGCCGGGCAGTTGCCTTTTCTTTCTTTCTCAGACTAGTGTATTGTGTATCCACTAAAGCTCGGCCGATACCAACTTGACCGATCCGATCCGATACAGATACGGTTCGATGCTACATCACCGATGCCGATACTTCAGTGCATTACTTTCCAGTAAAGTTAATATTTCTTCCATATTCAGAAACAAAATTTGATAAAAAAATTCTGAATCTCAAAGCTCTATGAGCAAGCATCTTGCAGTACAGTTCGTTTTTTGAAACCGGTTTTTGTTTTTTGTTAAATAATTTGAGAATGACCGACGCTATCACTCTAAAATTAGCACCATTGGAAAGCTCTCGAAAATACGGTTAAAATGGTGTATTGGAACAGCAAAAACGGACAATTTTTGGCGAAGATATTGCAAAAACCGATAAGTGACCAAAACAGTTAGCCGATACCGATATCGGTTTCGGCCGAGCCTTAGTATCCTCACAAGTTCAGTCTTTAATGCAGACTGCTTGCTTCATTTACCCTTTACCTTGTGATTTCTTTCTTTATTTACAAAGGCCAAAGTCGAACCGCTAAGCCATACTGACACGGCCTGCATCGCTTAACGGACTTGAGCTTTTGGCTTTGGTTCAATTTCCCACTCAGGCAGTCTGACATTTAGTTCAAAGGCAGTGTAAAATAGCTTTGCATACGTATTTGCTTTAACATCCTACACAAACAGAAGTCGTCTTTGGTTTTGCATGTGAAGTAGAGTATCTCGGTACCAAATTCCTATTGGTTAGGCTGCGAAAAAAAAAAATATCGTTTCTCAGGCCCTGCCTGGTGGTCAAATTTGCCCCTTGTCAAATGCTTTTTATTTGCTAGTTCAAGCAAAATTTATTACCGTTACAAGGAAAAGCGATTCAGTTAGCTGAAAATAAGTATTATTTAGCCTAAATTAGCCTGAGTGTTTTGCAAGTTTTTCCGTAAAATTAAGATGACTGTTCTGAGCAGTTGAAAGTAAGTCTTGAGTTACTTCCAATAAAATAAAAAATAAAATAAAGAGCCTGGTGGCCTGGTTACTTTTTCAATGAAAATACCCGAGAAACAAACTTATTTCTTTTCACGGCCTTACATTTAGTTTTATAACCAAGGTTCAACTGTATATTAGTTCTGTTTATTTTTTGTGTTTTATGCTTATTTATTTACAGTTGTGTTTTTTGCAGATGATGAAGAAGCACAGGTGTCGGCAGTGTAACTGCTATTCCCAGTCGGTTTGCGACTTGCCTCTGCACCAAGGCTGCTCACGCACATGAACCACCCATGACGGGTAATCGTCGTTCTTCTAGTCACTCATTGCTTCCCGTGGCCAACATGACAAAGAAAGAAGCAATGGCATTAAACTGATATTCCCTTCTCCCCTCATATATTGAAATACCGTATGACGAGACGTGTGCAGCAGTGAGGACTAATCTTTGCCATAGTGCAATAGGAAAATTCACATACCGTAGCAAATAGTCCACGAGTAAACGTCATCATTATGAAGTGCATCAATATGACGGTATGGTGCGAACAGTTGCATCATTTTAAAAACTACTGTAGTTGTTTTTCGTACTGTGGGCCCTGCTGCGTTGTTTTTCAATTAGGCTAGTTTTGAGAAACGAATTCAGCTCCTTCGTATGTTGTGTTCGCCGATATCAAGTATTTACGTTCTGAAGAAGTGTAACTGTGTGGCAGTTCAGGAAAAGTGTTCTGCTGCCGCTCTGGTGCGAGATCTCGTTACTGACCAAAAAATAAACTTCCTAATTCGGATTTCTCACTTTTCAAGGTCAACAGTAAGATTTATTTTTTCTCCTACAAATAAGCAGCAGTGTGACCAGCCAGTGAAGAGATAAAATGGTCTGTTATTTGCCAATAAATTACGAGTGAAGTTTGCGGCATTTGAATGTAAAGTAAGCAGTCAAACAAAAACAAAAAGCCTGTCGTTTTCCGTTCGAAGGTTGAACGTAAAATTGTTTTATCTTTAGTTTAACTAAATTGTTGTTTGCTGTCATTGACATGTATGTACATGATTTCAAATGGATTAATAGTTTTGGCTTTGCAGTAGAATTGGTACATTTTAGATGATGTTGGTTTTCTCCCCCTAAAAATTAGCTTTCTTCTAAAGTGATTTGTGTTAGATGGCAAACAACATTGTTTTTCAAATCTAAAAAATTGCTACGTAGTATTAATTGTGTAGTTAATTTGGCATGTGTAATTTTATACATATTGATAATGAGAAAATTTGTATGTTAATAACATTGTTAAACAGCGATAGAGGCAAACATATAATTTAGTAAAATTGTGATTGAAAAGCTGGCTAGCCTACTACTTTAAAATTGAAAAAGGGCGAGTTTCATTGATCCTCAGTGGTTTACGTATCACTCGTACACCGACTTGGTAGAAAGTCGTTCAAGATCTCTCCTAACCTTTTGGTATTACAGCCGGACCTAAAAACTGGAAGGCATCAACAAATAGGAAGCAGCGCATCCAAACTTTAAATGAGATTAACAGCCTTAAAATTTAAAATTCAGGCTTTATTTTCCAGTGAATCACATACTGGATTTTGCTTTATTCTTCTGGCATTCAGAATTTTTTCCCTTAAAATTACTGCGACAACAATTTTAAAATTTTGTTTAATTATAAAAAAATACAATGAAAGCACTTAAAAATGTAACAATATTCTTGTCAAACGTTTGCTTATCCCAAGCTTTATTTAAATGTATAAAAAATACAGCCATTCTTACTGCAAGCCGCAAATTGACTACCAATTCGACTGCTAAAGTTTACCGTTCATGGAAAAAAGACACTTTTTTCGATGCTATAAAAGCGGTTGGTTTATTTCTCTGCAACCTGTTTGCTGTGGTAATGTTGTTTTTGAGAAGAGTAAGAAGGTTCTGATTTAATTCTGTAAATCGATGCATTATACAGTGGCTTGATTTTAAGTTTGAACTTGCTAGGATATGTTCACCAGGCACTTAAAAAGAAACCCAATTTTTTTTATTATTTATGTTTTTCTACTTAAGATGAGGGAAATGCTATGATGACCAACAATACTCAGGTTTTTTAAGAACTGTCAACATGCCCATTGCAAATTATAAAACTAGTTCGTACACCCGTACGACATAATCAGACAAGAACGTTTTGGAACATTGTGTGCAGAATGGTCTAGTACGTTTAGTTTCTGATTTGTTAAAACCCGAGCTTGTTTTAAACCAAAACAAGATTTCATTTTTTTTTTTTACGATAAATGGGTTAGGAAGAAAACAAACCTTTTTTTTTTTACCTTTCCTGCTACAAAATGTAGTAGAATTAAATTTTAATTATTTAAAACCATCGTGTATACTAGCTTACATATAGTGTTTGAGCAATACGTACTGGTTTACTACTTTTGGTTTCAGATAAATTATTGTCACATAGTCGAAGAAAGCTGTTAACGAATGCATCTAGTGAGCTTTTGCGCTAGTTCGTCAGCTTTGTATCATCCAAGAGTACAAATTACGAAAAGGTAGATTAAACAACACGATAGAAGGCATGTATTTTACTAGACCATTTCTGCGCATGACCAGTTCAGTTTTTAAAAGTATTGTAGAAGTGTTAAAAGGATAGTTGTTTCTGTAGCTTGTTCGACAGTGGATGGTAGGCGTAGATTTTTTACCGATTTGATGTACACAACTGGCGTATGTAAGTATAGTTACATCTGACATAACCTTGTAGATGACATTGGTGTGTTGTAATGCAAACTTGGCAAGACATCTGGCTACTGCTTAGTGGGCTTATAGTTTATTGGGATTAAAACAGCAGTGTCCCCAAAAGGGAACCCTGAAGAATACCACCTTTCACCTGTGGTCAAGAGTTTCGAAGAGCCAGAGACCTACCGTCCCAATATGGCCTTCCAATTCAATCTGCATTACCTGCCAACAGTGTTTAAAAGTACTGTAGTGTCGATGTCTTGCGAATGATGTTAATGACTTGTCCAAGCATTTTTTAAAAACGTGTAGTACCTGGGTTGTTTTAATGCTGCTCGTCCTTTGTAACAATGTGAGCAGTGTTTCGTGTATTTCTGACGGTCAGATTTTCAGACTTTCTGTATTTTATTTCCTTGTAAAATTTGTTACATTAAGAATTTTTTCCTTGTATATTTTGATACTGTAAATATTGTTTCACATAAAAGTAATAGATGATAACCGAAACAACGATAGAAAATTAGCTTCGTGATATCATTTATCCTGTACCTATTTACGTTGCTGTTTTATAATGTTCATATTAGTATTGTTTCATATCAGTTAACGTCTCATGACTTCATTCATTATTTGTGTAATGTTGTGCGTGTCATTACCATTAAACCTGTCAAATAATTCTGTGTCCATATTCTTTACTTCTTCCCCGGAAATAATTAAATAGTTAACCAGTACCCATATATTTAGTTCCAATGCTGAAATCAAAGTTTGGTATTGAATTTCGATAGTATCAAAACAGCACCATCAAAGCACTCAAAGGGCGTCGATGGTTTAAAAAAAATGTAAACGTAGTAGCAAAACAGTGTCGAAGAGGTCGTGGAATAGAAAATTTTTTTATTAGATTACATCATCGTAGATCTGTGCCTCGTATCTATAAGCAGTTTGGCACGTTTTTTTTTAACACCTACCTATTGACACGAACGTTTGTGGGAGCAGTTTGCATCAAATTAACCATAAAATCCTAACAAGAATGGTGATTACTGGGGCAGAATATGTTGATTCCTCTCTGTTTATGGATACATGCCATATGATATGATAAATAAAACCAAGAAATGCACGAACATACATATTAAAATACTACGTTTCAAGGATAAATTTATCTCATCATCTGATGCAGAACAAATTCACAACAGCTTCGTAGAACAAAAAAATATATAAAATACGCAATTCATGACAGCCTCATATTGGGCGACTTCTTTAAAATAATAGATACATCTAGGGATCGACCGAATCTACTGTTACCAAATCCGGATCGGGTCTGGATAATTTAAAAGATTTGATGAATCGGATTCGGATCCTAACCGAATCCAAAATAAAAACTCTGTTGATTGCTTCAGACCTTTGTATTTTATACAGACTAAATTTTCAGTCTAGCTGAGCAAAGTGAGTAAAGTTTAAAGACTCCAGTACCTATTTTCGCAACTTGTTTATTGGGTTTTCACTTATAACTTCTGAATAGTTTATGCTAGCCATTTGAAATTAGCTCCATTGGAAAGCTGGTGAAAAAAAGCCGGACTTTCAGGATTCGGACTAGATTCACATTCGGAAGAATTTTTAATGTCTAGATGATTTTTCAATAACTTTGCTAATTTTTGGCCGATTTCGACATTCCAATATAGTATATACCATTCAAAATGTTTTTCACCAGCTTTCCGATGGAGCTAATTTCAAATGGCTAACGTAAACTTTTCAGAAATTGAACAGTTGCAAAAATGAAATTGTTCATAAAATGAACAAGTGGCGAAAAGGTGTACTCAAGTCTTTAAACTGTACTCGGAGAGAAAGTTTGGTCTGTATAAAATGCAAATGGCTGAAGCAGCAACAGTTCTGTTTTGGATTCGGTTAATCTAATCCGGATTTGGTAAAAGTAGATTCGGTCGATCCTTAAAATAGCATTTATGCAGTGAACAGTGATTGGTCCAAGCAAAGTTCTGTTGATCGACCTTGATGCGAGGACGATGCCTTTCAAGACGAGGCTGACGTCTTACCATGGTGTCTTGATGAACTTGCGAGTCGAACTTGATTAATGAAGTTGATTTAATCAGAGTTCGTACACGGCCTTGAATTCCTTGAAAAGCCTTAAATTTGAAAACCAAAAATTCAAGGCTTGAAGACCCTTGAAAATTGCCATTTTTTGGTGTGAGGGCCTTGAATTTTGTTAGTGTACTATGTGTGATGTCAGTTTATCCTTAAATTCACAAATAAATAAAAAATAGTTCGTCTGCCTAATGCTTATCTTCTTAACAATACGACGTGCCTTCGTTCGTATTCACGTGTAAGTACGGTATTGGAAAGGCAGCTTGTCCTGCGATGGGGGCAAAATAAATAACTTTTCAATGGATTTTTATTCAACTATAGAGTATAGCTAGCAAAAAGATTGAATTTATTTTAAGGTAATTTTTAACAATTTGGTGTGCAAAACTGCCTTGAAATTGGCTTAGAGTTGGCCTTGAAAATGGTTTTGTCTCTAGTGTACAAACCCTGTTTAATGTGATTTGAAGCATCAAGTGTGACCATAGTCAGGCATGAGCTTTGAACAGGAAGATAAATGTTGCATCCAAGAGAAATTTGCCTTGGGAGCATTGAGAGACGGATGCTGGCTACAGACAGTGCAAGGTTTGATGCGGAGAGTCATGGCAATGTCCTGGGACAGGGCTTTTGAAAGGCATCAAGGCATGGTTGGCACATGACAGGGTTCAGTCATGGTTCCCTTTTAGATAAAAGCAGTAATTTCTGTCATTGCTAAGTTGTCTTAAGTCCATGCGCGACTTTGATCCTCTACTACCCATTGTGTGCCCATACAGGGAAATAAACTCTGGAAAGAAATGGGGGGATTGCAGTCTTTTAGCAAATAATTTCAGCCAATCCCGCAAGGTAGTGGACAATCTGATACGGATAATCTGGAGGTACGTTGTTGGCTTCCCCACTCACGCACGCACTAAACGAAGAGTTAGGATAGCGTCTGCGGTGATGGCAAAAACTGGCAGCAAGTCCTTCCAATAATCTCTGGCCTGGTTCAATTCATGGGATGAAGATGAGTAGGCATCTTTCAATCGCATGGAGATTCAAGTCACCAAAAATGATCAATTGGCCAGAATAGTTACCAACGAATGATAGGTTTAACTGGAGCAGTGGTTGTTTGGACTGCAGTGGTGTTCTGGGAAACGTTCTTCCGACTTTTCTCACCGCATAAAACAAGACTTCATTGTAGGAGTTATCCGACTTGGTGTCCAACGAATTTGGCATTCTCTCCGGAGCGTTATATTTTTATGCTGACAGTCGCTTATAAAAGTTAAAAAGATTGTGTAAGTCATTGTTACTGGTTAAGTGAATGATTGTGAACAACCGTAAAACTGGTTGGTGGATGGGCCCTTGCTCATCTGCTGGGGACAATGTGTAGGGTTCGACAGACAGCCTTCATTGAAACTTATGGGAAAGGATGAGAAACAGGTTCGGACTGGCAGCCCTAGGGCCCAAGTGCCATGACTTTAAAAAGGTCTCCAAGACCATCCGGGGGGAGGTCGATGAAATTATGCGAGCCAAAATTAAAACATGGCCATAAAATTTCCAATGATTCCCCCCCTCCTTCATAATGCATTTCTTTTAACAAAAAGGCAAAGTTGAAGTTTAAAACGTTCTGTGTTCCTTACACTCATCTTGTAACAAGTATGCCCACACCCCTAACATAGCCAACACATGAAAGACAAGAAGCCAAGTAACCAGGAGGCTTAACCAGCAAGGCTTTTCTAGAAAGTGTAATGGAAAAACTACAGTAGTGACACCGACTGCTTCAAAAACGGGGAAAACACTCGCATCGTGCGGGGTCCCCCAGAAGTTGAGGCGTTTTTAGAAATGTTGATTGCTAAAAAGTGCCATTTTAGAGGTTCAAAACTTAACTCCCTCCCCCTCCAAGCAAAAAATAATGACCAGGCCCTAAGCTGTCTTTGTAGTCCCATCATTGGAAATGATTGGGCATTGCACACTTGAAGCCAATTGCAAAGCCCTAAAACTAAAACTTAACCCTGCTAAATGCCATGTTCTGCACATTGGCTTTAATAACCCAAGATATACCTATTCAATTAATGGTGAAACCTTACATACTGTCACTGAAGAAAAGGACCTTGGAATATGGGTCAACGAAACCTTAAGCATTTCTAAACAGTGTGCAACTGCTGCTGCTAATGCCTTTAGGGCAATTGGACAGATTGGTAGGAGTCTACCTAAACTCGATACCGACTCTTTCAATCTCCTTTACAAGGGAATTATTCGGCCGAATGTTGAATATGCATGCTTGTGCTGGTTGCCGTGGCTACAAAAAGATACAGAGCTGCTTGAGAGGGTACAGAGAAGAGCAACCAAACGGCTCACCAAATATGGTAACCTAAGCTACCCAGAGCGCTGCCGTGTATTGGGTCTGACTAACTTAGCCAAAAGGCGTACCCGTGGTTCCCTTGTTGAAACCTTTAAATTGTTTGACAGAGGTACCGAAGAAAAATATTTCAAGCTGTGCACTGGAAGCAAGACAAGGGGACATCAACTCAAGATTGTGAAGCCTTCTGTTCGACTGGATGTCCGAAAGAACTTCTTCTCTGTTAAGACTATTAACGACTGGAACGGTCTGGATTGCAAAATCCTTAGTAACTGTAGAACTGTAGGCACCTTCAAAAATCGCCTTGACAGATATGTTTTCCACCCATAAGTTTTCTTATGGCTGCCGGCAACAAGCTTTTAGCTTTCGCTGTACTGTATATAATAATAATAATAATAATAATAATAATAATAATAATGACCAGATTTTAAGACCAATCAGGAAATTACAACGAGAAAAAATTCATCATCAACAGAAATTTCACTTGTAACTATAAAATCTAAAAAGGCCCCCATACGAATCTACGGGACATTGGCACTATGGCACTACGGGACATTGGCACTATGGCCAGTCCAGGCCTGATGAGGAAGAAGAGCAGAGACGGAGTAAAGGCCATTTCAGTAAAGGCCAGAAACAATATCACTTCAACACTGCGGCGGCAGTATTTATAGCTCGTCGGAACCTACTTCCTGACTGGCAAGAACCATTATCTTAAGTGAATCTTGAAGATCTGACAATTCTTCTCGCAAGTAAGTGGAAATGCACAATTCCTAATTTAACAAAATCGTTCCGTAAAGGTAATTACTGTGAAAGTTAATTTCAAATTTTGTTAAAAGTTCCGGAAAAATACACACAATTTCAGAATTAAGGAATACTATTGACCAGTATTCTTGAGAATTTTCGACAGACTGTTCGTCGGTCTTCGTAAGGAACTACTTCTTGTTGGAAAGCTGCTTTCTACATTGTCACCATGTGTATTACCATTTGAATTCAGTGTTCCAACGTGGCGAGGTCCCCCCGTATTTATTAGGCTCACGACTCCACTGATCTTTAAAACTAACTGGAGAACTCTTCTCTCAGGAGAAACGAATTCCTGGATTTGAGGGGCCTTGGGTGTTCATTAAAGTAGTTTTACACCTCAAATGCTGTTGAATGGCGAGTGATTCAAGGCCTCTTAGATAACGATCAGATGGAGAACTTTATCAGCAGCCTGGTCGTCCTCACCCTTCCTATTTCATGTTTTGTTTCCATGTGATGGGTAGCTATGCTGTTATCTTTTGCGTCATTACGTGTATCCGCCATATGCTGTTTTACTCTCTCTTTTTTTTTTGTCTCCCCAATATAGACAGCATTGCACCCTTCACACGATGGAACACAAACACCTCTAGTATTGCGAATCCCAGTCAAGGCATCCGTCATCTCTCTTCCTCTCCGCTCCCTTTCCTCGCCCGCCTCCTCAAGAGCTCATCCTTTAGGTTGTGTCCACTTCTCAGGTAAGTGTCGAATCCTCGTTCCTTCAGAGATTTTCTGGATTTTATCACTCGTTCCTTTGAAGTACTGAAGCCCACTCGCTTCTTTCTTTCAATGCCTCCCTCCTGAGCTACAGTTGTTCCAGTCACTCGTTTCGATAGCACTGCTTTCTTTACAAGTCTTGACAATAGCCCTAGAGGGTACCCAAACTTTATGAACTTCCCTTTGGTCGCATGCAAATGTGGCTGTGCAATATTCAGGTTAGACGAGTTTCTTACGACTCGACGGAATTCATTCAGTGCAATGGCCTTTAATTGTCCTCTTGGATGCCCCGAGTTGAATGGTATCCCTCTATCTGCTGCCATATCCTTCCTGTAAGGTTGGTACACCAGACTTCCATCCTCTTTTTCTCGTAAACCTCGCATCCAAAAACGGAATACAGCCGTCTTCCTCCACCTCTACCGTGAACTTAAAATCCTCATGTCAGCAGATCGACCTTCTCTTTTATCTTCTCTAGCTCACTCTTCTTCACCACTGCCGTCATGTTATCCACGAATCGCTTCCAAAACCGAGCTTCCGGAATTGTTAGTAGCACAAAGGCATCAAGGTGTTGGAGTACCATTTCAGTTACTATCGGCGAACACGAGTAAGTACCCCATCAGTGCTCCATTCTTCTGCCAAAAATACTCTCCATGAAACTCCACATAAATGCTTCTTCGACTCTCTTCTCGGGATTTCATTTTTTTTTGCGGACTTGCCTAGCATTTGGAAAATCATTCGGTGTGTAAGGCTCGGAATCAGTTTCCTCGAAGGAAACTAGGATCTCATCTTCCGCCATTCTAAAACCATCAATCACATCCACCAGATTCTTATTTATATGGCTTTTCTCCACTATTTATCAAACCGAACTGGCCGTTTCTATCCCAGAGGAATTTCTTTAACATAGAAACAAGTCGATGGCATCTACGAAGCTGCTCGTACTGGTACCCGGCCCTATCAACTTGTCCCAAGAAGTAGACAAGTCAGCATGAAAGACTGGCCTTTTGAGAACACAAGATAAACTAATCGATGAAAAAAAGGACCCAAACTCATGACCTTCCATTTAAATTTTTAACACAAGATTAGTCTTGCGTTCTCATAAGCCCATTTTTAATGCTACTGTAGTTGCTTTGTTAACCCTGTACCATGCCTTTTATTCTTTTTATAAACAAAAATGAATATTTCAAACCGCCTTATTGTCCAGGTTAGTGTGAGAGACTGTCATCTAGTGTGGACAATACCACGATTGAAGGTTTCACGGTTTGAGTGGGCCAGGTTCAGTAGTGGAGCCAGGATTTTCACTACGAGACAGCAAAAAAATGAGGAGCCTGGGTGCCGGGTGTACTCCCGCCCAGAAAAAGAACAACAATTGGTGTCTGGGTGCAGGAAGGCAGCTACCTCTCCCACCCCTACGTTGGCTGGATTTGCCCCTGCCATACTTTATTTACTTCTTTCTTCTTCATCATTAGACTTTTAGTAATTTTTAGTTTTCAAAGTCTAAATAAATAAATAACTGATAAATAAAACCAATATTTTTATTTAGAAATTTGTAGGAAAAATATCATTTACAATAGAGGCCAGTAATAACGGCCAATTTGCATGGTGTTACACACCTATACATAACTAACGTTTAAAGTGCTTTGCTTTACATCATACACTTCACTATCTTTACATTATTGCGGGATTTCGGGTAAGGGACGACCTGAAATACAATAAAAATAAAATGCACTTAAGCTTGATTGCGCACGAAATGGATTGAACATTTAAAACAAATTGGGAGATTGAAAAATTACAGTGGTTCAAGTAAAAAATTATAAAATTGCTGATAAAATTAGGACTTAGTTGTAGCTAGAGATGTAGCAACCACAGACCACGCAAATTTCGTAAATGTTATTCATGTTAGTTTGCTCGTCCTATGGTCATGCTTCACCAAGAAAACCTGTTTCATGCAACTGTAAAAATTTTACGTTTTTTTTTTTTATTGTTCATTTTTAAATTTTTTTCCATCAAGTATTCGACATGTGCTATCATCAATTAAATTAACTAAATGTTAATCAATTTGGAGAAAACCAAGTGACGTAATTCCTACATACTGAAAAAGTACGGTAATCATGCTTTTTTTTTCCTTGAAGCTGTTTAAAATTTTGAAAAATCCGTAGTGGGTTTTACTTTGAAAGTTCATGGCAGAAAACGAAAACACCTTTAAGGAACACACAATTTCAAAAACTATATATTCAACAGCATCTGGCAAATTTTTGACAGCCTGTCCAACATTTCAGTCAGCTGTGTCGAAAATTAGCAAGATTCTGTTAAGTATTTAGTTTTTGAAATTTTGCGTTCATTAAAGTGTTTTCCTTTTTCTGTTTAGAACTGTACGCAAAAACCTATCGGAGTTGGGAGCAACTCCTTAGGATACATGGTTGAGTGTAAGCCACCAACTTCGACGGATTCCTTCCTTTTCGATAAAAAAAAATAATCGATAGTAACCGAGCAGTGATTCTACCTTAGTCTGACTTTGTAACAACTTTTTTAAGTTATGCTCATTTTAGTGCTATGATAGTTGCAAGAATCGCCGCAGATTTTACTTTTTTTCTACAGAAAGTGTCACAATAAAAGCCTTGAACTTTTTTCATAAAATGCAGGTTCTTCTACACTGCCATACTGGAGAACTCCATTTATCCAAATTACCACTGAGGGTAATTACCACTGAGGCACAAAAATAAAAGCATGGCTATTTTGGTTGTCCTGCCTGCCAATTTCTAGCTTCAGACAAATTTTAATGCTTTGTAAATAAGGGAATTCGGACACGTAATCGATGTTCAGTTAACAGTACTGTAACTGCGCTGTGTATATAAAATGCTAAATTAAAAAAAAAAGAATAGTTTTTGATATCTAGCCGTAGTAAAAAAAAATGACATAACCTTAAAATAAAATACAGTGTATTAACTTCATTTGTTACACTTTCTGGTGTTTCTATTACAAATGCTTGATTTGGGCAGTAAACACAATCGGGATGGAATAAAAACCTAACTCCACTACAATTTTATCACTTGCAAAAGTCCAATTAGAAAAACAATTTTTCTGACTAAAATAGCAACTCTGAAGGATGTTTTAAATTAAATTACAGCACGTTGTTACATAAGTTGAAGTTTTGTGGCAGCTAACTTAAACATGCAACAAGCCTAGTTTTTCCTTATCCTACCCGTCATTCGACTGAGGCTGAATACTTATAAGCACAATAAAATGACCTTGCCGAAAAATGCAAGTATACATACACAACTTCCACTTTTTACTCCATCCAAATGGCAGTGACAAAGTTATGTGTGAAAAGTGTACAGAGATGACATAAATGTCAACCTACATAGCTATTCCTGCAAACGACAATTCTGTAATTAGTATAGTGCAAATAGGCGGAGTAACATGCTGCTCTCAAACAAATTGCACACCATTATCGTGAAGGCTCTGCTTTAAAAAATAACGCACACAAAATTAGATGTTAGACACAAAGTTGCAGAATTAGGAAGGCGTGCTGTGTGTGGGTGTGGAACGCAATGCAGCGTGCAACTGTGAGTGCATGTCAATTTCCCAACTGGTGAAGTTAACGGAGTTAATCACTCAGAGCGTCAGGCATGCTCATTCAGGTAAATTTCTTCTTACCAATCATCGGTGATCGAGGAGGGAGCCGGGGAGGCTTAGAGTGTTGAGGTGGTGGTGGTGGGACCTCTGTAGGCACTTCGTCAACAGACGATGCCATGGGACAGTTTTCATAATTTGGAGATAGTGTTAATGTCACTTTCTTTCGACTGGATAAATCAGATGCCTTGACTGGAAGACACAAGTTGCCTAACGCATCAACGGCACTGGCACTTCGTTGCCTGGCTGATACTTCAGATGGAAGCACAAAACGTGGTGGCACATTGTAATAGTCTGTTTCGTCATCAATGATGGGGTGATGGTCCTCAATGGACAAACGTACTTGCGATGATATTAAGTTTACATAGGTTGGCTCTTGTTCTTGCTCGCCCGTATGAAGAATTGGGTCTGTGGACCGTCGGTTGTATCTTGATGGTGATACTTTGCTAGGAGGATTACCTAATTTATTGTTGAGTTCATCTGTGAAAAAGAAAATAAGTTTTGCTTTTTACCAGTCCCATAAAATAAGTAAATTAAAGTAAGTTTTTGTTACAAAGAATTCTTGCACATTACGAAGAATTCTTGCACAGTTTATATGAGAGGGAGTGATAGCAATTCAAAACAAACTGCGAGTTGCAGTAGTTCAAAATATGCTTGTTGCTCTGTCACATAAAACAACCTGTTCCAAGATTTATCAAAATTTGCAGAAGCAACTCTCCACTGCTTCAAAACAAGCGTAGACTAGCCATGGAGACAGACGAGTCATGCCTAGTGCTGAACGAGTCCTACTGAGGTAGCTTCTACCAAAGAAATCCTACAGTTCATTCCAAAGCTATTTACTGGTGTAAAAAGCATCAGGATGAAAAAAATCTTTCAA
>JAHWFP010185272.1:30177-47130 GCA_023313725.1 Lithobius niger | reverse complement strand
TTTTTTACGGCTATGTCGTCGCGCTACAAAGGTTTATTCATGCAGTCGATTGTTGCTGGCCACTTTGAAACAATTCAACTCAGCTCTGAAAGCCTGCATCTGCGAAATAAATACGACATTCTATCGTTTTTAGCTGCCAATTTCGAGGCCTCTAAATTAACAATGCAGCTGAGTTTGGTTTAAAAATTTATGCTTTTAGCTGAAACACTGATTCTTTCATTTTACCGTTCAGTAATCAACTTTTTAGCAAAGACATAACACGTGCACGAAGAATGAATCTGGAGTTTGCTGAGTGGCATTTTTTCCTAAATACAATGGTTAAAACAATGTGAAACAATCAAAATGATCGTTTAGGGTCCCGTAACTTCGGAATGGATCGATCAATCAAAAAAGTGGTCCCTGTAAGGTTGAAGCCCAGGGAAATTTCTGGCTCAGATCAAGTTTCAGATTTTAGGTAGGTGTAGTAGTTTATTCTGAAACCGTGTCAGCCAAGAACAAGAACCAGAACAACAACAAGTGAACAGTTTTCATATTTACGTGTGGCTCCCTACGTTTACTCTTGCTCGGAATTGCAAAAAAGTTGGTGTAAAGTTGGGAAAAGTTGCTATCTACTATCTGGCCAAGTTTGGTCGAAATATATCGAATAAAAATGGAGAAATTAATAGTTTTAGTTTTGCTGGAGAGAGGACTTCAATCATATATATATATATACACGGCTATTGTCGTGTATGACGAAACGCAAAATGTCATGCTGCCTCTTCAAAAAAGGCATGTTCCCAAAAAATCAAAACAATTCCTTCTACAGATTTTATTTATTGAGCCATTTTACTTATTATGTAAAACTGAACCTTTGTACTTATATTTATCTTTACAATGTTTAGTGTCGAAAAATCAAGATTCAATCATAGCCTCCGTCTGGGAACAAAGGTTGTCAACATTTTATTCATCATTTTTAAAGTTCTCCACCCATATTTATTTCACCAATTCTACAGCAACTTTCGTTCTACAATTTTCCATGTTTCTCGAATTTGAGGCAATTTAATGCTTCTCGTGAAGTATAAGTAAGCTTACAGATATGACAGATGTAGATTTTCTTGCCATCTTCTGGACTCAAGTGACTGTAAGAATGTAATCGCAGATTCCGTGACGAACTAAAACAAGTACCGCAGGAACTACACTTATAGCGCTCACAGTGAACCAGCATGTGGCTTTTGAAAGTACTCATTTTGTTGAATACTATTCCACACTCGGGACAAGTTAAGGAAGAATCAGCTAAAACAAAAATAAATTAAATTAGGTCGCAATAGATAAAAATAATGAAAGTAACAATATTAATGTTGGTGTGGCATGTCAAATTAAACAGAAATTGTGGGTACAAAAAACAACTTTTTTTTTACAAAAATACCCCTGATTCAGGGTTTAGACCCAACAAAGAAATGCCGGAAAAGCAATCAACCTCCCCACTCCCTGCCACCCAACTCAGATTCTCTTACGATCAAAGTTTAACGATTTAGACAGCATCAACAATTTATTTGAAATGCCATGACAAGAAAGACAACCTCAATAACTACGCTGCACTTAGTGGCTGGATTTTTCCGAGAAGACTCAAAGACAACCACAATATGACAGCTTTTGTGACGAGGTTTTCCGAGAGGCTTAGCCGTAACTGCCATACATCAGTTTTTTAGACGCCATTTTGACACTCTAGCTAGGAGTTAAGGAAACGTTGAATAAGACGCTTTTTGATGAATATCAAACTGAATATTCGTTACCAATTTGTGTTCAACATGAAGAATGTTTTACAAGTTACAAGTCTACGTAACTGTTTTTTGACGCCATTTTGTGCTGCCATTTTGCATTGTTATCAACATGGAAAATCAAATAAATATGGTGCTTAACCTCATTTAAAGGTTATTCTTAATTCTTGATGAATATAAAACTGAATATTAGTTACCAGTGTGTGTTCAATCTGAAGAGTGATTTAAACATTACAAGTATACGTAACTGTTTTTTACGCCATTTTGCATTTTTATCAACATGGAAAATCAAATAAATATGGTGCTTAGCCTTATTCAAAGATTGTTCCCAATTTATGTACTGTTGATTTTTCCCCCTAAAATTATATTCACCTCAAAAAGCCGCGAGCAGCCCCCCGGATATTTGCTTCTCCCACGTACACTCGAAACTACCGTTGCTAACGCAGAAAAATGAAAAGTGGTCGGGTAACGGCCAAGGATTCGGGCATTGCTGCTGGTGAATAGCTATCGTCCTAAAGAAGAATTCTAACAAACATTTCAGTAGAACCAAGAATTTTTAGGGTTGGGGAGGAGAATTTGTAACTCCAAAAAGTCCTTATTGAAACGTGTTACATTCATTCCTATTAGTTCCATCTGAGTTTCCTGAGGGCGGGCACACGTTTTATCTGGTAATTTTTGCTCATTTTTCAGCCCAAATCTAAAGTAAGCTAAACTACAACTAAGCTAAACTAAATAATAATTACAAACAAAAACATCAAGTATGCCGTAAAAAAAGGGGTTATATGATTGAAGTTGATTTTACTTGTAAAAATGTACACGGATAAAAATTGGTGATTTTTATTTGAAATAATCAAATGTACAATTCACAAATTTGCATCTGCTTAAGTGCTATTGTGCTTTGCGTAACGTATATGATTGTTTGTAATCCATGTACACCTTTGGGCATAAAAAATGATCGCATTGTATCGAGGTTCAAGTAGCCGACAACAATGCAAACTTTTTATTGTTGTAAATAAGAACATACGTCGCTGAAGGCGGAAGAAATTCTCCATTGTTGATGCCAAAGAGTGGCATTGTTGAATGGCATTGTTTAAAGCCCCTGAATAACGAAAACGATCATTTTTTATGCCCAAAGGTGTACCTTTTTTACGGCTATGGTGTCGCGCTATAAAGGTTTATGCATGCAGTTGATTGTTGCATGCACGAAGAATGGATCTGGAGTTTGCTGAGTGGCATTGTTCCCTAAATACAATGGTTAAAACAATGTAAAACAATCAAAAGATTGTTTATGGTCCCGTAACTCCGGAATGGATTGACCAATCGAAAAAGTGGTCCCTGTAAGGTTGAAGCCCAGGGAAATTTCTGGCTCAGATCATGTTTCAGATTTTAGGTAGGTGCAGAAGTTTTTTCTGAAACCGTGTCAGCCAAGAAAAACAAGAACAAGAACCATAACAACAACAACAAGAAGTGAACAGTTTTTAAATTTACGTGTGGCTTCCTACGTTTACTCTTGCACGGAAATGCAAAAAGTTGGTGTAAAGTTTGGAAAAGTTGCTATCTACTATCTGGCCGAGTTTGGTCGAAATATATTGAATTGAAACGGAAAAATTAATAGTTTTAGTTTTGCTGGAGAGAGGACTTCAATCATATATAGCCGTGTATGATTAAATGCAAGCTAGTTTGGTTTAGTTTGGTTTAATTTTAGGTTGAAAACTGAATAGAAATTCCCACATAAAACTCATGGCGCCCTCTATAAACTTAAGACGGAACTAATAGGAATGAATCTAAAACGTTTCAGTAGGGGGTCTCGTCACAAATTCTCCTCTCCAACCCTACAAATTCTTGGTAGAACGGACACTAGAACTCACAGAAAACTGTCCTAACAAGCATGAAACCACTACAATATATTTTATTGTTGCATTTAATGCGTAAAAATTGACACGAAGCCATATAGTGTGTCTTGAGTCTATTCCTTCTTCGTTTAATTTTTATCACTTGCAGCCACACAGCTGAAGATAATTCTTAAAAACCACACAAAAACAATTTCTTGATTAGTACTGGTGTTTACGCAATCCATGCTGACGATGCATGTGAGAAGTTAAACTTGAGTCCGAACTATACACTTTCTGACAAATAGAACAGTGAAATTTTGGTCTTCTATCATGAGGCACGTGTCGCACCATGTGAACTTCTAGATCATGGCGACTTCTCTCACGTTTGCCACAAATATGGCATTTAAATTGGTCAGTATGCTCAAACTGGTGTCTTTTCAGAGCTCCTGTTGTTTGAAAGGCTTTTGGGCAATGGTCGCAGAAAACGAGCACATTACCTGTAAAAAGAAAATGGTCATTATTAGGTCGACTATTGGAACATTAGTAAGTTATTTTTTTACATATTGTCTTGTTTTAAGCGTTTGGAACAAGTAACAAATACCACATCAAACATAAAGCATTTACAGAACAGACAATCACCATTAAAGATTTGCCTTGACAAAAGACAAGGTTATTATTAAAAAAGGCACTCAAGTGCTACGCATAAAACGTTAAAAACACTGATACCTAATATTTCGGAGCAATATGGTGGTTGGCTCCATTTTCAAAGGTTAAAAACATAAAAATACTTTTATTATTTTTGCTTCCCCCCCCCCTTCCTTCTCCCTCACCTCCTTTGCACTTTCCTTTTCGCCTTTCTACCCTCAGCAATACTAACTTACTACCTTCCTCTCCCTTCGAATTTTTGACCTTCCTTAACTCCCAGAATTCACTGCAGCACTTTATTCAACATGGCGACCTGGTAAGGTGGTTGTTGAGTGTGTGAGTTTGTTATTTTTATGTTTTTAACCTTTGAAAATGGAGCCAACCACCATATTGCTCCGAAATATTAGGTACCAGTGTTTTTAACGTTTTACGCGTCGAGCTTGAGTTCCTTCTTTAACAATACATAACGCATTTTTTAACCATTCATACTGAAAAGACAAGGTGCACTCATCTGAGAATGAAAGACGGTATAATAGTAGTATGGAATTGCGACCCTAGGGGGGGGGGGGGAATAAGGCTTAATGGCGCGTCGACAGCTTGGTCATTAGCGCCAACCTCAGTCACAGTGCAGTGGTCCGGGTTGCCACTGCACCACACATTACAGAGATATTATTCAAACCCCTAACCTAAATCTTGTCATACATCTGTACCTCCTGCAAAAATTGAAAAAACCCTAGGGACCCTAGGGAGTGGACACTAACATTAGGGAGTAGGGCCATAAAAAAATGACGTCACAGATCACGCGACCGAGAGACATCATCAACCATGTGTCCAGAAGTGGCATCATCCAATACGACAGTCTGGCGGACGGCCACATGGAAAAAAATGAGATAGTCCTAGATGAGAGCCTCAAGTGGATAGTCAGTGATCAAGAGAATGAAAACAAACTTATTTTGGTAGATTTTACATACATTTAGGTCTCCCCGCTCTGCCTCTCTTTCAGTCGCCATTTTCATCTGTCATGAGATTTAGCACGTCAAGTGGGTGATAATTTTGTCATCCTGTCCGGGTTTTTTTTTTTATTTTTGCAGGAGGCACAGATCTAAGATAAGATCTAGATTTGGGGTTTGTTTAATACCTTTTTAATGTGTGGCGCAGTAGCAACCCGGACCACTGCACTGTGACTGAGGCTGGCGCTAATGACCTTGCTGTCGAGACGCATTAAGCTTCATTCCTCCCTTCTCTTGCAGTACACCCTTTTTCACATTTGTGCAACTGGCGTATTGTGAAAAGACGTGTTTTAATACTTAATGATTTCGAATCCATTTTATAAATTTAACATTTTTTAACAGTCGTTAATATCCATACCATTACGGCTAACAACACTCCAACACTTATGTCGTAACCGGGTACACGCTACCGCAGTACACACATGGCCATTACTGGCGCTCCCTTTCGGCTCATATGTCATCATATAGTCCTGCAGAACCTGATGGGATTCAAAATATTTACTATACGTAGAACGTTTGAAGACCTGTTGATGCACATTTGCAAGGGTCTGAGACCATTATAAGAGAATAGGTGGACGAATTGTCTTGTCTTGATACTAAACCTTACCCCCCCCCCCCCACCTTGTAAACCGTAAAAGTGCACTTTTGTGCATTGAACGCACTGGCAAAAAAAACTAAATCGAAAATCGAGCACAAATCCAGAGTTTTGTTCTTTGTATAGTCCGGTAGTGAGTTTCAGGCAGTTCTGATTAGAGGAGGCTGTTATAGAGGATGTTTATCATTCCCGTGCTAAGAATAGCCTCCTCATTGTACTAGCTGTGCATTGCCAGCGATATCATGGCATTATTGCAGTAAGAAACAAATTCCACAGTTCTTTCATTACACTCCAAAAATTCTCAATTTTTAAAACTAAAATTGTCAGTTTTTCCCCTATTCCTTCCTTAGAAAAAGTTAGGAGAGGTGTAGCGCGGGCAGGGAAGCATTCGCTCTGCTTATGCTACACCTGTTCGAGTGTCTGCTCTGGCCTCTTTCCACTCTAGCCACGTAACCAGTCTGAAATATCTTGGAATTAACGAAAAACCCATAACCACAGCTTGGAAGCAAAATTATACAATTACATAAGGCAAAATCATACAGTACCACCTACAGTAGGGTGGAGTGCGAAACCTTTTTTGGATTTCTCATTGGCATGGTGTGGAAAAGTTGCTCTTGCCATCATTATTACACACAAAAAATTTCAACACTCTGGGGTTCATGTCTTGTGTGCCTCAAGGGCCTTGAAGTTTTACATTGTATGACAATGGCCGGAACGGCAAAAAAGGCAAAAATGATGCTCTTACTGGTTTTAAATTTAATTTTAACATTATCTAATTTGAAACACATAGAGACTAAGCAAGGCAGCTGTTGCAAAAAAAGAAAAAAATTACCATAGTGTAAGTTGTAGTTATGGGTCAAAATTTCCTAAAAGACCATTTTGGCCAATTTTCAATGCAAAATGATTCCCCCACTTTTTAAGAAAAATAAAATTCTTTGCAATTACGGCATGTTAACGTAGTTTCTCAGCGATTCGAATCAGATAATCTTAAAAATTAGATTTTAAAACAGCCAAATCATGATTTTTTGCCTTTTTCGCCGTCCGCCCAATGCCGCACAATGTTAAACTCGAAGACCCTTGGGGCATCTCAAGACATGACCCCAGCGTGATGACATTTTTTTGTTGTGTGATAGTGATGGCCAAAAGCAACTTTTCCACACCCTGCCAATGAAGAATTCCAAAAAAATGGGTTTTACACTTCATCCTAACCTACACCTTACAATTTCTATTTTTCTAGTTATTTACAAGATCCACAATTATGGCGTGCATATTCATAATAGTTTAAGAACTTACATTTGCACAAGTTGTACAACTTTATTCAGTATTGTTGCGCTATGTGAAATACAGCATTGTGATGACAGATAGCTACCACATGATGCACTGAATACTTTCCTACAATAACCGAACAGCTCAAGGCTTTCTCCACAGATCGTCAATATCATTCCAATGCGCCTATAGCGGATCAGCAACAGTTGATTAATGCTGGGGTTATTTATGATGAATGTCATCATCTTGTTGACAGGAGGTATAGTATCAAGTGAATGTGCGTTTGGTTTATTTTTATGAGAGGTTTTCTCTTTTGTGAATGAGACACGACCTGTGGATTGTTAATTGTTACTTGTTACACATCGTTTTCCTTTTTCCTGTTTTGGGTTGTTATTACTGGGTAGTTGCTTACATATTATTATTACACTTGTTGTTTTAAAACTATTGTCTCTTGTTTTTTTTGTTCCGTTTGGTGACCATTTTATTGTCGAATGATCGTAAGGAGCGGTTTAACAAAGAATTTAAGTTTTTGTTTTATTAAACTTTCGTAAAAGGGCTGTTTCTTAAAGCTACATTGTAAAAATAGTACAGAATTTGTGTTCGAGAGCACCCGGGGTACTTCACATTTGGCAGGCCCCTCCAGTGGTAAAATTTTCCAAGGATGCCGAACAAAGATACTGTTGGAGGATGAAGAGCACTGTAAGCTCCCCTGTCGGGTTCTGTGACAGAGCCCGAAGTTTGGAGCACTCTACGATATATTGCTTCCATATCTGGCTTTTAGAGTATACTTTTTTCACATATTCTTTGGCAATTTACTTATCATTATAACATGTTTGTAAATACGAATGACTATTTCATGATTCCACTACTTCCAATAAAATTTAGTAATCTTTTAACTATCATATTTATCGTACATTATAAACCAAAGTCTCATACCAGAAATGAAGCAACCGTAGCAACCCCTGGGAGTGGAACAATGAAAACGTGCGAGTGTGTCAATTCTTTGGAATGAAGTTGAAACTGGGACGTTGTTGCCATGAAAAGAAGTTGAAATTGACACATTGTTGCCTCGAGTAACAATTTGCTTTAACAATTATCTTTCTAACTAAACACCGTGGCAATCTCAAGGGCAAGTATTCCATGACGTCATGCACACTTCTTTTCCACGCGGTATGCATCGCTTAAGCCACAGCGAAAGACTGGGAGTGGGGGGGGGGGGGAGTGAGCTGTTACCATTAAGCATACGATAACGCATTAACTGAACCTAGAAGAGAACAAACAAACAAGCACGGGAGCCGGTTGCCGGGAGTCGGGAGCCGGGTAGGTGTTTAATTACGCACAGCAAACAGGAGAAAGGGAAGGAAACCAAGAGGAGAGGGAGAGGACGGGATAAAAGGAGGAGGGGAGAGGGGGGGAGAGGATTGACGGAAAGGGGGAGTGTTACACAAACAAAAATCGACTGTTGCAGTGAACGATCAGGCAGCATCGAGCAAATACTGGGAAACAACCACGGGTCAAACAAATCCCCGGGTGAAGCCGGGTACGATGCTAGTTTAGTATAAAGGGGGGGTCCTTTTGATGGGAGGGGCAATTGCTCCTTTTCCCCCTTATTAACCTGGTCTCGCGTCTAAGCACCGTGTTGATCTTTAGTATGTTTTTTAAGAGCATCACGGAAAGTAAATGTTTGTTCGCAAATGTCACAAGGCCACAGAAACCTCTCGCTTCTTGGGATGTGAGTTAATTTATGCAGTTCAAGTTTTGTTCTAGTGCCACAGCATTTAGCACACATGGAGCACTTGTAACGTCCCGAATGTAAATTATAGTGGCGCTGAAGGTTGTTTTTGGTTATGAAGCGCTGGTTGCAAACACTGCACACAAACCCAGAACAAGAATCTGAAAGAATAAAAAAAAACACTTTAAACGAAACGACAATTAACGTAAACGATGGTAAAAGTCTAGACTAATAACACTTGACGATGGTAAAAGTGTAGACTAATAACACTCGACGATGGTAAAAGTCTAGACTAATAACACTTAACGATGGTAAAAGTCTAGACTAATAACACCTGACGATGGTAAAAGTCTAGACTAATAACACTTGACGATGGTAAAAGTCTAGACTAATAACACTTAACGATGGGAAAAGTTTAGACTAATAACACTTAACGATGGTAAAAGTCTAGACTAATAACACTTGACGATGGTAAAAGTCTACATTAATAACACTTGACGATCGTAAAAGTCTAGACTAATAACAATTGCAACGTGAAGGTAAAAACTGAAGCTTGAAAACGATGATATATAGCACCGAAGCGTAGCTTGTAGTTTAATTCGTTGTACAGGGTTTGTAGATTTCGGCGGAATGTATCTCAAAGACATCAAGGACTTTCGAGTTCTAATTTTCACAAAATCCGAGGACCTTTTGCATAATCGCGAAGCTATAAATTAATAAATATGCCAACTAAAAAATGCACTAAAAAAGGCACAAATGTGTCCTAACGTTCTAAGCGAGTATAAAACATGTCATCGGTTTGCCATTCAACTAAAAAATGATTAAATTTGAAACTACATATGTATGAAAATAAATATTGCCAGTAGTCTTCAGTTAGGATTTGTATATTAGGCAGATCTACGACACTGAAAACAAAGATAGTCAAGGACAACTGCTGGAATTTCAATTTTTCAATTTCAAGGCACTGGAAATACAAAAATAAAAACAAGGACTTGTAAGGTTGTGAAGGAGCAGTTGGAATTCAGCTTGTAGGACATTTAAGTTTTTTTTATATATGTTAATGATTTTTATATGTGTCTCGATTCTGGGGATAAACTGGGATGTCTTTCATCTTTTCCCATTAAAATCAAGTAAACTTAACGTGTTTTCAATTTCAACTCAATGAAACTGACTTCATATCTTTAATTGGTATAGCCTATAGTTTTTATATACTGGCGACACTTAATTTGACTATAAAAAAACTGCAAGGTTCCTACCATCTTGGATGCTGTTGCGACGGTGATGTTGTCTACTTTAAATTACTGAGCGTGTTAGAAGTGCACTCTTCGTTTTTAGAAATAATTATTCTTTGAATTCCTACTGGTGTTGTTCAAATTATGAATAAAATAGTTCCATACAATTGTGTTGGGGGCATAGACCTAGGAGGGTAGGGGACAGAGTAAGAAACAACTTCCTGTAGACCCAGAAAAACCCAGAAAAGTTTGTTAGGGCAAAGAATTTCCACCTCTCCTCCTCAATAATAAAACGCCCTTAAGTTGATAAAGGCCAAAGAGTTCACAAACGTTTTGATTCCCAGATCGACATCATAATCAAGCTGATGAAGCAATGTTAAAAGATGTCAAAGTATAGTAAATCAAACGCTCAAGTCATCATTACCGGCAAGTCATCAATTTCGCTATGATACGTTTTGATGATGTTTTGCTGATTTTTACTCTGCCACTTATAACCCCTTCTTGGCCATGTTTTTTTTTTAAAAAGGACCCTTCTGGGTGTAAGTCTGGGGTGGAAGGAGTTAAGGGCTGAAAAAAAAAAAAGAATCTAACTTTTCAGCCCTAAACGTATTTTACACCCAACCCAAATGTTTATAAATTGGCTAAATTCTTCCACTGGAAACAATCACCAAATAACGTGCTAATTTTTTTCAGCTTATGATACTGTAACATGGTTGATGCGAGATGAGAAATACTGGATGAGGCATTTGAGCGCCAGGGGCCAGTAGCTAATTCAGTGCCTACTTTATCACCATTGTACAGCAGATTGAAGTCTCCTCTTCACCCTCCCACACGCCTCTTCCCAAATCCTTCCAAAAATGAACCCTTCATGGTGTCACAGAGATAATGCCAACATACTGAAAAAACACGAATCTAACACAAAGGGGTGAGGTAGGTAGGCGTGAAACAAAAATATTCGTCTACATTTGAAGGATTACAATGGTATTTAGTTTATGATAGAGTTGCCCTCTGACTGGCAAAAAAAAAACTAAGAAGAACATGTTGGCAACAAATATTTAATTTTCGGACCGGAAGTTGGGGCTTGTTCATTCATTCACAGTAAAAATGTTACAACATTATAAAAGGAAGGATCTGGCACAATTTGTGGGCTTCATACAGCCAACAAATTGAATGATTTTCCAACGTGGTGCCTGTGGTGCCAAATTCACGTTCTTGAATGATTTTCCAACATGGTGGCTGTGGTGCCAAATTCACGTTCTTGTGAGTTTTTTTGCCAGTGAGAGGGTACCTTTATCACAAACTACTGCTGCAACTCACAAATTATTTTTTCAAGACCAATTGTATTTAGCAAGGCTTAGCCAAAAGAGCATTTATTGAAGTTAAACTTTTTTTCAATTTTTTTTTGAGCGAGAGAGCAGTATTTCTGGCGAATGGGGCGGCCGCTCCCTTCACCCCCTCTTGCTCTGGCACTGGCGATGAGTTATTATTTACTCACTTTGTGCTCAGGATGGCACGCATCTATGTGCGGAAAATTTTATGTCACAATAAATGTGTTGCAGAGCGTGGTCATCTTTCCTACATGATTTCATTAAACAACCATGATAAGGCACTAAAAATGACAGTTGGGTAACTAACTGTTCGTTTATTAATCCTATCCTAACCATCACCAGTATACAACATCACAAAGCTCATCACAAGCTAAAAACAGTAAATATCCTCCTTGATAAAGCCTGAATCCAATGGGATAAATATTTCACGTGGATCCACTGTGCGTAATCTCATCTTGATTCAATTTTAATAATGTTCCATCAGTTTCTTCATGAGCTATGCTTAGCTCTGTTATGGCGCAGTAGTCCAGTACGAGAGGCGAATTTCTGACCACAAGAGAGGCACACTCTTAATTGTCGATGACCTTCTGGAACATGAGTTAAAGCATGTTCATCCAAAGCAAATCTAGAGGGTAGACACCTGGAACAGTCAGGACACTTGAATCGTTCCAGATGGACATTGAAGTGAATCTTCAGGGAAGAAGCTGAAGTGAATCGTCGAGGGCATTGATGACAGGCAAATGACAATTCTTCACCTGTAGTCATCAAATGCCAACCTGCAATTGGAAAAAGCAGTTAACAAAAAAGGTGAAGATTTCCTGAGGAATACATTCGATGCAGAAATATGAGATAAGTACCTGTAAATACGAGTTTGGTATATTTTTTTGGTTGACTACAAAGTCTATAATCACTAAATCTGAACCAATATTTTTCAGATATATGTAAACTGAGATTAAAATTCTGAGATTACATAACTGAGATTATAAGGATCGGCATAAATACATAAAAACAGATGCAAACGTTTACGTTGCCTTTTCGGCCGGAGGATTGAGGTGTTAAGGTGCGTCAACAGCTTGGTCATTACCACCAACCACAGTCACAATGCAGTGGTCTGGGTTGCCATCGGGCCACAGGTTACAGAGATGTTAAACAAACGCCGAATCTACACCTTATCGTATATCTGTACCTCCTGCAAAAATTAAAAAACACCACACAGCAACACAGACACAGGGCGGGAAATGTTAGTGTCTGGGCAGAGAGTTGAACCCTCGACCTTTGAGAGGAAAGGCAGATGATATACTGACATATATATTTTAAAGAAAATGCCAAAGACAGCACTTACACGTGTACATACCCATATAAGAAACCATTTTCCCAACCGATACTGATGAAATACTTACCACCCTTCCTTCATACCAAGTCTTATGAAAGGAACACACAGAAAAACGATAAATCAAGTAATTCTAGGACGGAAAATCAAATGGGCTTGGTTAGTGATAAATAAATGTAGATGCTAACTTATTTCCGTCGCCTTTTCGGCTTAAATATCAGAATGCTTGAGCCAGAACTGGAATGCATGTTTTCACTTGTCGGTGCTTCCTGAATTTGTCTAATGTGACATTAAAAAAAGAAATATCAAGTAATTGAGGTGAATGGTTAGTTGAAAAACAAATCTGGCAAGGTCCTACCAGTCTTCACCGACCAGGTCAGTGTGACAGTCTACCAATCTTCTTCACCAACGATGGATCTACGCTGGCCTATTTTGAACAATACCTCACCCTCCTGCAATGATCAGTTTTCCCAGTACGAAACCAATGGTGTTTCCCTCCGTTTACTAGAGACTTCTTTCTCTTTCGAAATTGTCTAGAAATGTTCAAAATTGAGCCAGTTCATGTTCAAAAGCAATTTGCTTCAGATGACGTCAAGCTCTGAGAATTTTTTAAAAATCCCATGAGAAAATTCACAATTAAGAGAATTTAAATGTATTATTTTGCCCTGGCTTATCTTTTCTCTTTCCTGGTATGTTCACACAAGAGTTGAATTCACTTTGGTGGAGTTTAATTTTCGTCTGTCTAACTTTCGTCTTGGATTTAGTCACACAAATAAAAACTGTCACAGGGAACTTGATGCACTCGGAATAGGCTTTTATTTCTTCAGACAATATGACTTTTTTTGGCTAATCTACATGAGTCAGCTGGCGTGCTATTAGAGTCGACAAAGTACAACATTTTCCACACGTGATACATAAAAATCGTCCACTATTGTTCATGTCCATGTGTTTCTTGAGAGATTTCGGTGAAGTAAATGTTTTGCTGCAAACATGAGACGGATTTGAGAAGTGCACAGCGCCTGAAATAGAACAGAAATATTAGTGAAAGGAGATAATTTCAACTTTAATATAGACAAGGAACGTAATTATGGTGCGATAATGTTAATCGTCCGTGATCGTTTGTCATGTCAGTAAACACATAAGCAATTAATGAGGTAACATTATTATCATTAGCAGTGTAAAAAAGGCAAACCACTTTACATTAAGACATGTTGCAAAAAAACATTAATGCGTGAAAGGTTACGCAGAACGATAAAATTACGAAAATTTTGTTTTACTTTCTTTTATTTTATTTTCCCAAAAATTTATTTTTTATTTATTTATTTATTTATTTTTTTGGTAATTTTATCGTTACTGTGGGCTTATCGTGCTTGGGGTCAAAATGGAGAAACGGGCAATTCAGCCACTATGAGAATAAGAGTGGTGCCCTCTTATCAAAAATAAAACACTATTTGCTTTCCTAAGAAAACAAAACACAGGGGGTTCCAAGGGAGGGGGATCAGAATGGGGTATTTAGTCCACACAATGGGGAATGTGGGGGGCGGGGTGCAGGGTGCGGGATGGGGCTGGAGGTACCCAGAAGGGGGCCACAGGAGGGAATTTTTACTAAACAGTGGGGAAACGTGAGGTGAGGGGGGGCAGGGAGGTTCAGGAGGGAAAGGGTGGTCAGAGCCCGTTTTTAGTTCAAGATATCGCAGAAAAGAAGCTGTGAGCACAACAAAAAAGATAAAAACATACTTATATTTCAACAACAGTGGCATGGTCATGCTCAGAGAGGAAAGGTTTTTCATTGTATTTATCTAATTACGTTACATTTGGCCTTGTATTCTTGCCTTACGATTTTTAATAATTGTTTTTAGTAATTGCTTTTAATATTATAGGAATAATGTTTTCAATTTGAACTATGTGGGTCCTACGTGACTAAATTAAGGAAGTGTAGGCAACCTTTCCCTCTGAGGATGACCACGCCATTGTGGTCAAAATATAGGAATGTTTTTATCTTTTTTGTTGTGTACACGGCTTCTTTTTATGCGATATCTGTAACTTGCACACATCACCTTTTAATTCATTTCATGAAGCCTGGTAAAGTATTTCTGCTCATGCATTTGGGAACATGCTAGACTGGCGTATGTTATACCGAGGACACAGTTATTATACACATATTGCAACGTTGTTCATCCTTAATGTTCTGGTAAAAAAAAAATTAGACGGAGAAATTTGCTTGTCTGTCACAAATACTAGCCTGGATGATTTCTTTAACAGACTGCTTTATATAATGAAGAAATCCCAAAGACGTTAAATTCTAGTTTCCCTCCTGCCAATCTCTGTTTAGTAAAATGTTGTCTTTAATGTAAAAGCGTACTGCTAAAATAATTGTAATTCAACACCATATCAGCTTCAGCTAATCTAACCCACATAGTGGATGTGTTTTGACAGGCTTCAACATACAACACAAAAGCTAAAGCACTTACCTGTACACTAATAGCAAGTCAGCTACGGAGTCACTGTATAAATCAAAAGAAAGTTTAAAGGACATATACTCAAACAAAACACATGAATAATGATATAAAAACAACTAGGGTTTTTACTCAGCATTACTGAATATACAACATTAACTAAAAGGCATTACCAAAGCACTCTCGACTACGGAAGTCATAAAAACAGGGTATAAACTGAGGTGATCAAAACTGAGCCTATTTATATTTTAGATGAAATCCTCAGTGAAAGGATACTCCTGTCCCTGAAACCGTTGTGAGGTTAATCCTTAAACTCAACTTAAATGTTAATTCATGAGATGTAGAATGAATGAATGATTATGTAGAATGTGAATTACATGTATACTCCTATACCTTTAGAGTACTTCGATAAGAACCATTCATCACTGAGTGTGTATAGTTTCGTAACTCAGTAATAATATTTTATTGCACAACAATAACATTTTATTAGAATAAATACTGCAAACAACAAATTTAAAGGACATCTGATTAAAACAGAACTACAAACCATCGTATACAAGATACAAAATGACGTATTCTCTGCGAAACTGTAAATCAAGGAATGTCAGTACTTGTTTTAGCTGTAGTGTTGATATTGCATGTCCTTGTTTGAGGCGTGTTCAACACAAACTACTATATATAATTTTGTATCCTTTATATTGATAAAGCACGTTATTTTGAATTCAATAATCCTTATTTTTTGGCTCGCCAATAAGTAACGATCAATCTTTTACCAAGTAAGTATCACATTCAGACAATGGATTAACTCTATTATAACTTCTACCTGAGGCCCTTAAAACACCTGAAAAAACAATTCCAAGATTATACGATAATACAAGCCCAAAAAATACACAAAATTTGGGCGAATAAATATAAAAAGTAAGATCCAGTCCGAGTATGCAACCAACCCTTGCAACTCAAACCTCTAAGAGTACTAAACGTTGCCCCTACAACAGAGGTGCCAAATAACTCGAAACCATATGCCATATATAATTTTTATGTCAAGTCTCTTGAGAACGTAAAGTCACAAATGTTACCTTTG
Organism: Lithobius niger; assembly: GCA_023313725.1. Lineage (NCBI taxonomy): Eukaryota > Metazoa > Arthropoda > Chilopoda > Lithobiomorpha > Lithobiidae > Lithobius > Lithobius niger. The sequence goes on along the minus strand of JAHWFP010185272.1, from coordinate 30,866 downwards.
CTTAACAATGAACACAGTTTGGATCCAACGTCTTTTTATCCAACATCCAACACGTTAAACGATGTTTCACCTCTGGTGACATTAAAACCATCGTTTGGGCGTTTAAAGTATTTGTGAGAGCAATTTTGGAATATGCCACCCCTGTCTGGTCACCCGACCTGGTAAAGCATATTACCCTCACTGAGTCCGTCCAACGTACTTTCACAAAATATCTGTTTAGCTTGAGAAATAAAACTTATCTCGAGCGTTTGAGGGTCCGTATTTAGAGACACTCAGAACTGAGAGACTCAAATTTTAACCTAGGTATGACTTATTCCGTTCTTCATGGACTGACCAGTATACCGAGTAATCGATTTTTTTTGTTCCGTGAAGGTAACCAAAAACGTGGTCACAATTTTAAATTGGTAGTTAACCCATAAAAAAGGACAGTCGAAAATATTTTTTCTCGCGCCGTGTTGTGAAAGCTTTGAACGCACTCCTGGCTGATGTCGCCGTAGCGCCAACACTTGCTGCTTTTAAAAATAAGTCGAAAGGTATTGATGAAAGTAAATACATGAAATATCTTTGTTAATATGACAATGGCCTTGGCCTGCTTTTTTTATGTTTCAAATTATTGGTATAGTTTTCATGGAAAATAATTGTTAAGGCAGGGTATCAGTGGATATTAACAATCCCTTTTCTGACCTATT
>JAHWFP010185272.1:9887-30167 GCA_023313725.1 Lithobius niger | reverse complement strand
GGACTTTTGAATCACGCTGTAGAACATTAACAAAACTAAAATAACAAATAATACCAACAATATGAATTGAAGAAAGACACTAATTAGTTGGTAACGATTGACCAATTAAAACAAAGTACAAATAGTGAAAATATAAAACTTAATAAGTAACCGAAAGGCTTAAAAGTAACATGGAATGACAACGCGTGATAAGTATTCGTACACTTTTCAGGGTTGCAATATTTCTGCCAGCAATTAAAAAAAAGTATTTTTAAGATAGCACACTGTATTTTTAACTGTCGGTTACTGTGTTGAATACATCTAGCGTGCAGGAAGAAATATTGCGACCATTAAAAACAAACGAATGTGTATCATGTGGTGTTGGCTGGTGTATCTTCTAAGCCATGCTGTACTAGCATTCTACTTCTTACATAAAGCAACCTAAACCCACATACAAAGTATACAGATTAAGAAGTATTAAGTCTTCCCGTTACAAGCCAGTACGTTACGTTAATATTAGGTAAAGATGTAGCATTGTTGCATAACTTCAATCAAGTTTAATCGTTCTAAAGTAACAACCAGCCAAATTGAAATTCTGTAGTACTTAATTTTCAGAATATCTCGCTTCTTAACAGAACCTTGTACTGCTTTAACATTATCACCAAAACCTCCATTCAATTCCTACATAATTTAGCGAAGTTTCCTCTGGCCTGAGATAACCTGTACCCATTTAAAATAATGGTAATAATAATAAATAGCTGTACCACCGGCGTAACATACGCCGGTCTAGTCTTACCCCTATTGTGTGGTCTGAATATCACCATCCCTGCTCCCCCTCCCTTTGAACCTCTGCTGATTGGTGTTATGGAAGTAAATGTATATTTTCAATGGAGGATGGGTCTCCGTTCTGATACCAAGCCCAACAACGGTCGTGCATGCAGTGATTGTTACTCAACCAACTTTGAAACTCTTCAAGTCGGCTCGTAATAGCTAACATTATTAAAGCAATATGTCGATTGTTACAGGCCACACCCGTTTGTTTGAAATTGTCGGTCACTCGCCCTCTTTCATTGTAGTGCATAATTCATAATGATGAATTTGTTTGCCCAACCTAAGTGTATTATATACATAGATAATAAAACACGACTAACTTACTACAATAGTTAGATTCTCAAAAAATCCTACCCCCAAAAAGAGGTACCAAGAAAGTAGCTTTTTGGATGTTTTTAAAGTCGGCGGCTTGCTTGCTGAGGGCTGAGTTTGCTTGGTCTGGGCTTCCTTCGCTTTTCCCATTTTCAAGCTGAGATTAAAAACGACGTTATTTGATGTTTACTAAGCACAAACATGGCCGACAGTAACAAAATCAGTTATTATATCTCTTTTCTCAGTTTTATCTCATTATTAGTAGCGTTTAAGATGACGAGAGTAAAGACGAATCAATTGAGCTGCTGGCAGCTATCAATATCGTACTTATCACGCACGTATGATGTAGATTTATCGATTGTATGATGATTGTTGCCGATTGCTGCTCCTTGGCAATGGCGCATGCGCACATCGTGGCCCCATATTACCTGCATAAGGTCAGAGAACTCTGCACCCTTTATCCTTGTTTACTTGGCTGGCCAGTGGCTGCCAAGCAGCTGACTTTAAAAACGAAGGAAAAGTTTCTCAGCGGCAAGCGGCTTGAATTAAAAAACGGGAAAGCTTGCCTCACTTCCAAGCGGCTAGCAAGCCGCTGAATTTAAAACATCCCTTTTTTTCTTTGTGAAAAGTACCCGCAAGGTATTTCAATTTTTGTTCAATTAAAAGCTGTATGCGAAACCTAATCAGAACAAATGCTCCAAAAATAAAATTATATGGTTTATTAGAGAAGGCTGAAGACTTACAGATCACAATACACTCAATAAATTAACAGAAAGCAGTTGAAAACATCTCACGTTTAATTTTAAGACCTCCTTTGTAAAGTTTGAAGCTAATGAACAACGGCAATACACTGACTTTCAATGTTTGGCCCGGCAGTGACTCTGCAAACTGCGTCTTGAGCTATAAACCGTTCTGCAGATGTCACAGGTCCACGTAAGGCGTTCATCTCTAGGAATATGTGTCTTGGTGTGATCTAATAAATATTCATGCCGAGTGAAACATTTCCCACACGTAGAACACTTGAATCGCTCTAAGTGAAGATTGTTGTGGTTAACCATCGAGGAGTATGAAGAGAAATTCTGTAGACATATGTTGCATGTGTATGCCCCACCATCATTAGGATTTTGCATTGAAATAAAATCTAGAAAGAAGAAGAGGAAAGCATTAACGTGATATTTTGATAAAGTTGTGGTTGTAATCAATGAATATATTAAAAACTAAATAAAGGGTTGATATGGGTACATGTCCACTGTAGGGGCCAGCTGGCTCCTTCTCTAAGGAATTTGACCAATTTTGCCAGGTGACTGGAAGGTATCCACACATTATTATTACACGAGTTAAGAACCGAGGCAACAATAAAGGTCCAGCTAGGCCCTAAAAAAGCAGTTCTGATTCAAAAGAAATCTCAGTTGAGTAATTGGTTTGTTAACGTGGCAGAAACTATTGCAAATGGAAGAGAGTTCCATACTTTGACTGCTCCGTTTGCATAAAATTGTAATCAATTTACAACCAATTTCCATGATTGACATCTAGTATTACCATGGCTTCTTAACAAAAACATGGCAAAGGGATCAATATGTGCAAGTCCCTTCGTGATAAAGCAAGCCTTACAGAGAACTACCTTCAGCATTCGTATTTCAATGATTGCACGCCAATAAACTAAAACCTGTGTGCCTGTTGTTGTTAATTGCGTATCCTTTGCTGGGATTTAATGAAGTCTCTGAACAAAATCAACTTCATCAACATCCCCAGCAGGTAAAGAGACCCTACGGGGCTAGCACACTTTAGAGAAGGTCGCATAGACTTAAAAACCCAGTAAGTGTTAAGATTTAGGTCTGATTTCTGAGCATCTCAATATTCTGTTTCTTGTTACTGAGATGGCATTATCCCTAAAGGTTTTCGCCGTGACCAGCAATTCTTTTCGAACATTAGCAGAGTTTCAAAGACTAAAACAGTAAGTCCCGTAACTTCGTTTCAGTACATTTGGCCTACACTAAAGGTTTCACTGCAACCATTGTCTGTAAATGTGACACTGGCTGAAACAATAATGGGTTTTCCATGAATTCTAAACAGAACTAATATTAAATCAACTATAACAAACGAATGGGCATTGCACTTTTAGTGTCTTTTTCATAGTTGTCTTGAAGCTGTACTAATCCATTTAGCGCTGTTACCATGGCAACGTCACCTTTGACATCGCGATTGAGGGGGGGGGGGGATTGAGGCTTAATGGCGCGTCGACAACGTGGTCATTAGCGCCAACCTCAGTCACAGTGCAGTGGTCCGGGTTGCCACTGCACCACACATTACAGAGATGTTATTCAAACCCCAAATCTAAATCTAAATAGCGATTGAGTTCTAGCTGCGAGAATGCAAAGGCGAGTCGCTGTGTAAACGCGCCCTTACTGATTGTTACTATTCATCTACATTACCCATCATACTGCCAGCTGTTTTCACACTTTCACTGGTACCATACAAAGAGTGAATAGGCTTGCCCTTTCTCATTGCTACCGTGCAAAGAATGAACATGCTCCCCCTTTTCACTGATGCCGCGAAAACAATGAACATGCTCGCCTCATTACATTAATTGACTACGTTTGGATTGGTTGTCACAATGACTACCTTTCCCCGTTACTGCTTATCTGCCAGACTAAACAAATATATACATATGTAAAAATATTTATACAGGCTGGTGCAAAAGTCTGGAGAAGCCTACTCCATCCCAAATCTACTAAGAGGAGAACCACGAAAATGTACGTACATATACCATGGGTCAGGAGACATGTAATGATGCTAGTTTACGTAACCTTGGAATGGTCGTTCAAGGTCAAGATGATGCTAAATGTTGATAGTGGTATAAATTGGAAAGTTGTAGAGAACTGCAAGCCAATGCCAAAGCAATAAAATAGAATGAAAATCGGACAATTAGGCTTGGAGTTATCTTTCTAAACAAGTTAGTCATAATAGCCTCACTGCATGCTTTCATTATGTCCAGCAGAGAAGGTGCCGTACCAAACGAAATTATCGCAGCAGTACGCGATACAGATAGAGGTTTTTTTTCTTACCTATCCAGAAACGTGTGATGCGTTTCCACAAAATCGGAAAGTGGTTTCCTGAAGCAAGTGTAGTTTACACGTGGGGGAGGGGTTCGAAATGTTTATTGCATGTCAGGAAGGAAGTGAACATGCAACTCTCATTTGGATAACTCTCCCTCCTCCAATACATGCTTGACATTACTGAAAATAAAACAAATCAACTTAATTAATACCTTTTGCTTTAAATAAAAAAAAACATTGCCTGAAGCCAATAATCTGTCTTGCCCCGCACCTCCCCTCCCCGCTCAAGAAAACATTTATAGATTCCCCTTCCCCAAATATAATGAACGTTTCAAACCACTTTCCAATTTTGTGGAAACCGCACCACACGTTTCTGTATAGGTAAGAAAATAAAACCTGTATCTGTATCCCATACTGCTGCAATAATTTCGTTTGGTACGGCGCCTTCTCTGCTGGACATCATGGGACGTGCAGTGTAGCTATTACGACTAACTTGTCTGAAAGATAACTCCTACCCCAATGGTACAATTTTCACTCTGTTTTTTTTTTGCTTTGGCATTGGCTTACAGTTCTCTACAACTTTCCAATTTACACCACTATTCTACTACGTGTAGTTCAAAGCTTAGTATCGTGAATGACCTTGAATGACAATACCAAGGTTATGTAAACTAGCATCATTACATGCCCCCACGACCCATAGCATGTGTATGTACATTTTCGTGGTTATCCTCTTAGTATATTTGTAATGGCAGTAGACTTCTAAATATAAAATAAATATAAACTTTGTTGCAGGAGCAACAAGAAAGGCAAGGGCCCTAGCGGGTTTCTGACAGCCAACCTAAAAGAGATAACTTTAGAAATGTGAACAAGAGAACGTGGTGGAGGGGTTAGAGTGCAAGATGAAAAGTAAAATTTGGTTTGTAAAATGTGAAAAAATTGTAAGCATGGTCGTATAGGCCATTTGTCAAACATTAAAAAAGTAGGAATAATGAAAAAACTAATGAACTTAGAGAGTTCCCGTGGGTGACGCTGCAAGAATTTTTCCAGATTCACTTGGTTAGAAGCCTGTGAAAGCCCTAGACAGTAGTTGAAGAAACAACCGACTCCGGAAGTGAGTTCCATACCTTTACAACTCGCACCGAGAAGAAACTACTTCTACAATTCAAGCGTGCCAGCAACGGTGCGAGCTTGAACGAGTGACCTCTTGTGAAATTCACATGATTGAGCTCGAAGAACGATAGTGCCAACGGCAGAAATCCACGCACTATTTTAAAGGTCAAGACAACGTCGATCCGCAGTCGCCGCAGCTCGGGTAATTTAAGATTAGCAATTCCAAGACGCTCAATGTATGGGACATTTCTTAGGCCCGGCAGGGACTTCGTGAACTTCCGTTGGACCGACTCTATACGGTCGATGTCCCGTATAGAGTCTCGTATACTTCTCCAGACTTTTGCACCACCCTGTATATTTTTTTAAACAATGATGCAAATGTCGTGAAGGAGCAGCATTATTACAAACTTATCTCTAAGCTGCTCATTTCTTTCATGTAGATTGTTTATGCCAAAATAACACTACGGTTCGGAGAAAAATTAACGCAAGTATAATTTGTAGTTATATCAGTATTGTACAAAATAGTATGATTCAAAACACAGTTTTATTTCAAACTGTAACCTTAAGAAATATACAACAATTTGTTACGTTTTGGCAACAAAGGCCCAACACAAAACAAAATCGGATGGAAATCTCGTTACTCTTCAAAAACGTAATATCATGCAAAAATCACAGAGGACATAGGAAACCATTAATGTTTTTGGCGATTTTAAATGGTAACATCTGAACACTGATATTGCCATGTTGAAAGGTGGAATGATCAAGGTTCGGGCCAAAAAGTTGCTAGCATTTCTTTTAGTTCAAGTTACATTTCTTGAAATCGAGTAAACTTGCAAGTTTTCTATGCTCTTTAAAATTCTTGTATGATATAATGTAAAAACAAAAGCAAACTGTAATAGCGCTTACAAACAACCTCAAAACCATAAAATGAATTGTCCAACAACCATCATGTGAATAATATCGTTAGACTCTTGGTGATGTTAAGTCATGCTTCAAAATATTTGGTTACACTACTCATTGATCTATTTTCTACTTGCCATTCACAATGGTAGGTATAAAAGGGAGCCGATCATTTCACAGACAATCACTTCACAGATACTCATTTTACAGACAATCGTTTCACAGGCACGAACATTTCACAGACACTCAATTCACAGACACTCGTTTCACAGACACGATCACTTCACAGACACGATCATTTCACAGACATTCATTTCACAGACAATCATATCATAGACATGATCATATCATAGACACGATCATTTCACAGGTATTTTCAATTTTATTTTAATTCCCGTTTTTAAAATTCGTAATATCCTTTGTTGCCTAGGAGCATATTTCGTGGTATTTATGAATCTTCGGCTGTTAGGGGCCGGTCGTTATGTTTCAAATATTTGGAAGAGTAGGGTGGGTTAGAGAAAAATCGAAGAAAGCATGGACCTTTCACGACCTGTGGGGTCAAGGGAAACAAAGAGAGTAGTTGCAGGTTGTGCTTGCATAGTCTAGAAGCCAATACCGTTCATTCTCAGAAGGCTATTGTGAGTTGACAATTGCCCGGCCTCTTAATACACAGGTTTCGTTAAACATTTCACTAAGACTGCACAACTACCAGGCAGGAACGGAAAAAAAAGGTTTTTAAAAATGTCTGTGAAATGGTGGTGTCTATGAAACAAGTGTCGAAATGATGGTGTCTGTGAAATAAGTGTCTGTGAAATGATCGTGTCTGTGAAACGAGTGTCTGAGAAATGATCGTGTCTGTGAAACGAGTGTCTGAGAAATGACCGTGTCTGTGCAATGATCGTGTCTGTGAAATGAGCGTCTGTGAAATAAGTGTCTATGAAGTGATTGTCTGTGAAATGAACCAGACCCGTATAAAAAGAACAGTTCATAAAATTCACCTCTGGATACGTAACTTATGGAGCATTCCTTACGCTAAATGAAGTAAACAGTCTGCATTAAAGAAAGAAAGAAAAGACTGGGACTCGAACCCAGGACTTCCCGCTGATTAGGCCGAGCGCGCTAACCAATGTGCTACCCGGCCGGATACTGGCTACAGCTGAGCTAAGTAGCTGTTCAGTCTTTCTCAGTGATGACCTATCAGTCACAAACCCATCACTGAAAAAGACCGAACAGCTGCTTAGCTCGGCAGGAGCCTGTAGCCGGTATCCGCCCCGGTAGCGCAGTGGTTAGAGCGCCCGGCCTAGTCGGCGGGAAGATCTGGGTTCGAGTCCAAGTCGGGGCAGTTGTCTTTTCTTCTGTTTCAGATTAGTGCATCTTTTATCCTAACAAGGCCAGTCTTTAATGCAGACTGTTTCCTTCATTTACCCTTTATTTTGCGATTTATTATTTATTTATTCCCCATGCTAATTGGACAGATCAGCGACTGATTTGATACACTGTTTCCATCGAAAGTGACATCAAGCTTCAGTGCATGCATCAGTGCAGTGGTGAGCTTATGTTCACCACCATGCTTGCATTATAAAGCAGTTCAAGAACTTCTTATAGGTCATCGTGGCTGAGCGGTGAGAGAGCTCAGCCTGGTTGCTTGAGGTTTGCAGATCTGTTTGAACCCCCGGAAAGGAAACCTTGGCAAAAACCCCACCAGGACTCCCAGCCTGGGTAGCGTGAGAGGCTACCATACTTCATATTTCTTCTGTCATATAAAATTGCGAAAAATTGAGCCGGGGGGGGGGGGGGGGAATTGAGCCGGTTCAGCCACACGAGCATTAAATTGTTTCGGCTCACTTACGGTTGGTTAGATGGTTGCCCTATGTTTTAACATGTTGGAAATCTGGCATATTCATGTTCCTTTTTCTCAGAAACGGTAGTAGATAGAAGTTTGAATTTTTTTGCAGTGTTAGCATACGTCTTCCTACAGATGTTCAACTAGATTTACACATTTCTGATGAATAGTTTTTAAGAAATAAAATAATGACCTTCGATAAACATTTAATTAGTGTCGTGCTGTCGGTAACATAGTCACCAAAACCAGTAAGTTAGTCTAAACATCACAAACCAATTAGTGTACGTCCATAACTACCTTATGAACACCCCTACCAAAAATCATAACATTGTGACCCATAGTTTTAGAGAAAAAGGAACATGAACTTGAAAAATTATGATTTTCGGCAAATCGCGATAGAATCTTGACGCAACACATATAATTGAACGAATAGAATCGTCTAAAAACTGCTTTATTGGTACTTTAAATGCAAAAATGTATCGTTATTTTAATTGTTATAGTGTGAGCTCTAATACATATATTTAAACAATTTTAAAAATGAGAATTTTGCTCATCCCCCCACCCCCACTACATCTTACCTTAAGGCTGAATGTAATTTAAAAAAAAATAAACACCGGCAATAAATGTGTGAACTTCGTATAGTCAAAGAACTTGCTACCTTGATTTAGCTGAGTAGGTTCGGTATGTGTGACGAAACTCCCCATCATTAGTTAACTATGTATCACAAATAATCCTAGCCAAGAAGAAATTGCAGATCAGCCATCTTCAGTCGGTGGATTCAGTAGATGAACTGTTATGAAAGCCGATGAATATGTTCCGTCATCAGTGACGTCAAACTGAGGACTAAGGAAATTAATCACACTTTTAAGAATAACTTTGATGGGCCTTTTGGTAAGTTTAGAAAAATTCTCAATATAATAACTTGGAATAGATGTGTCTGTTTATTACGAAAGAAAAGAGTTGGACTGCATTAAGTCTCTATACCGCCTATCACGGACTACAACACCCAATACGCAAATCAATAATTAAACATAAAAATGCTTACATCTTACAAATAATTTTAAAATGACCTGATATTCACGTAATAGCAGCCTGGACCAGTAAAAAAAAATATATAACATAAAAACATATAATATAACTTGCAGCTTATTTTTTCACTTACAAGATGGCTGGGAACAGCCAAAACGCTGTATTTCAGTGTTTAACTAACAATAGACTTTTCAATTTGCAAGCAGATGCTAGCTTTATTTTAATAAACTACGACTAGCCTAGTGTTGTTGATGCTGAATCTAGTCAGCACATCGCCGTATATGCATTTCCATATGGCTGCAAAAAAACGGCAACAAAGCTTCTGATTTGGTCAAATGCTGAATTTCATTGAATCAGGGTTCCGCTCATGTGGTTCGTGTACTCATCCTGTGATACGTGTGCTTGTGTGTGGATCACAAGGCACAATTAGGTCTCTTCCGAATATATTGTCCGATTGGTCTTTTGACTCTGTTACTTGGGAAGATGGGTCAAAACATGATTTTCCAGATGACTGCGAGACTGGCAGCATCTACCACATGACATGCACTTGAACCGCTCGGTATGCGTGTAACGGTGTTGATGTAGAACCTTTGCCGAACTGAAACTCTGGTTGCACAGATTACAAACGAAAAGAAGCGGCTTGGCACAGTATCTTGGCTGTAAACCTGAAAGAGGGATTCGAGCAAAGTTTTACAATCCGGCAGTTTTTATCATACAAATTAAAACAAGACCTGAAGACTTAAAACTGCAGAAAATGCTAATACAAATTTTAATTATATTTAAAATACACCCTTTTTGTTTCCAGCTTAGTGTTGTGTCAGGTAAATTTAATTTTGATAATGTAAGGGGAGCCAAACAATGATAACCCCTCCACACTCCCCAACGTAAACGAAGCATTATAGGAGAAAAATGAAAGTAAAATGAAAATAAAACTGAAAAATTTATTGTGGGTTTACTCACAAGCACAATATTTAGTGATTGCTCCATTGGCGTCACGAACAAATTGAAGACAGCAGGGTAGGAAGACAAAAAGCTCCGTGTTTCTTCGGTAATGAAGAGTAGCCCTTATGCTCCCAATGAATGTCTGTGAAAACTTTAGATCTAACTTGAAGGACAATGTTGAAAAAAGGATGCCGTCTGAACCTCGAGCAACTCGACCCTTAGTCGCACCAGGATGGAGGAGCAGGACTTCGACGCTGTGCTTTGGGGGGGGGGGGGATTGAGGCTTAATGGCGCGTCGACAGCTTGGTCATTAGCGCCAACCTCAGTCACAGTACAGTCGCCCGGGTTGCCACTGCACCACACATTACAGAGATATTATTCAAACCCCTAATCTGTGCTTTGGGAAATTAAGTTTAACACGGGGCTTTTTGAGTCATTTTCGTCTTCCTACCCTGCTGCCTTCAACCTGTTCGTGACGCCAATGGAGTGAACACTGAATACTGAGCTTGTGAGTGTAAATTCACAATAAAATATGCTTCCTATAGGTAATTTCATTTTTTTCTTATAACGCTTAGTTTACTCTGGGGTGCGAGGGGGGCCATCATATCATTGTTTGGTACCGTGTGTTAATTGTAAGTATTAACGCCATGCAAAGTAAAAAAAAATGGTTCTCAGGCCCTCCCGCATCGATTTTTTTTGCAAGAAATAAAAATAATTGACGCCGCATTTATTAGTGACTTTTCCAAGTCACCAATAAATGCTGCGTCAATTATTTTTATTCAACATTAGTCTGATCACTACTATAGTATCAATGCTACGTAATCTGCCGAATCAATTAAAAAGCTTCGCATCAATTTTTTTTGGGGGTGTCTGAAATCCGATCTATGCTTGCTGCGAATAAAAATTCCCGAAAAATGCCTTTTTAAATGCTGTGTTGAAGCAATCTGACCATTTTTTTTAAATTCAGTATGAAAACGGCACTTTTTTTTTACTATAAAATGTATTTTTAAAAAAACTTCTTTTCTCGTCAGTTTTCACCTTTCTGTGCTCAACAACCGAATGCGTAAAAAAAAAAAGCCTCATCCCTCATCAGTTTTCAACTTTCTGTGCCCGAAAACCATTTTTTAAATTTGCATGGCCTAATAAGCACTTATGCTTCGTACTATCTTAAAATTGCAATAATCCTTCCAATCTATTATTTCATTCTGTATTTGAATATTATTTCATTTAAAAATTTGCATTATCAATTTCGGATCAGGAAAAAGTCATTATGTCAGTTAGTAATAAATAACCAGAGAAATACTATTCTAGAACAAGCAATACTGGTTAGCAAAACAATCCAGTTTATTTCACATAGTTTGTAAAACAAGCATGAGTAAAAATCCTTGTGAAAAAAGCTGTAGAAACCATGGTCTAAATGTTCCTAATGTTACACTCATCGATTATCCCACAATATATATCACAAAACATCTGGTGAGCAATAAACGTCACTTTAACAGGATTTCCGCTGTAATAAAAAAAGGAAATACTAAGATTAACTACCTTTTTCGGGACAGAGATCTCCCGAATTCTGCAACAGTGTTTGAAATCACTTCGATTGTCATGTTAGTAGTGTGTCTAAACATTTGGCAGAAACTGTATAAAAATACTCGGATACCAACATTCATCAAATATGTTAGCTCTTATACATGAGATACATCTTATCAGAAAAAAAAAACATACTGCTCATGCTGCAGGCAGCTTATTAAGTTATAGGTGGCATGTTGTAATCGATTGTGTCAGTACGTTGAAGACCTCACACAGAGGGGGATAATGTACTCTTTATGATTTTTGCACTGAAAACGAATACCATGTATCACGGTCAAATGAGAATTTGTGTGGAAATGAACTGTAATGCATCCAAGAAATGAAGTTTGCCAGGCTGTAACACCATCTTGAATATCTGTGCCATATTCAGAGCGAATTTTCTTAGTTTTCTGAGGAGAACTAGAATAGAGTTTTCATGTACCGGTACATAGTCGACTGCGCTTACCAAAAAGCGGATTACTATTTTTTAGTTTGTACAGTCTCAGCAAGTTATTGTGTGCGCAGCGTATCTTGAGTTCTGCAAGTATTTTGTGAGCGGCCACGTCTTCCTGGAGGGGGTTGCTTTAATCGATGGCCGCCATTGGTTTTGTAACCATCTTGGATATCGACAAGGCACTCTGCTACTGAAAACGTACAATCGGTTATCTGTGTTCGTTCTGCGGAGAAATCAAGATAGGCCGCGGAAACTATAGCTGTATATCAGGAATGAAAAGGAAAGTTGAGTCTATCAGTTAAAACATCTTTGTTTTTGTTTTGTTTGCTCATGCACCTACTATCACCTGGGTCCACCAGTACCTCCTAACAATTTTCGACACCATCTGCTTAGAATTTTCAGTTGCAAATTGAATTTTTAATTGTATTGACAAGTTTACAATCACTATTAGTTACCTGATGCTTCCAGGTTTTAATTTACTTAAATTCTGGTTGCAATGTGTGTGCTAACGAATAAAACCACCAAACCTATGCCACCAAACCACCAAACCTATGCCCACCCAAACCACCAAACCTATGCCGATGAAAGTATGGGCATAACGAAAGGGTGAAACAGTATTAGGGATATCACCCAGCGTATTATGGGAACAGAGACCCCTCGGTGAACTGTTGTACTGGAAAAAATCAACCTTATAAAGAAAAAATCCATCTTAATACAGTGTTTTAAAAAAAAATGATTTCTTGCCGTGATAGGTGAGTCTGCAAATCGGTTGGTGGATGGATGGAAGGAGACCATGATGCTGATTTTAGTCTTGGACTACTTAAATTTTTATTTTCAATATACTGGTTATAACCTAGAAAATGCCAGAGCATGAATAGTTAAAAAATGCGTGTTGTATTGTTCAAAAAGACACTCCAGCTCGACGCATAAAACAGATAAAACACTGGTACCTAATATTTCGGAGCATTTCAATGGTTGGCGCCATTTTCACCGGTTAAAAAAACACAACAAACACACAAACCCAGCATCCAATCTACCAGGTCGCCAAGTTGAAAGAAACGCACCAGCGAATTCTGGGAGTCAAGGAAGGTAAAAAAATTCTGAGGGGGAGAAAGGTAGTAAATGGGGTTGAAAGGCAAAGAGGATAGTGCAAAGAACGGGGCCCCCGGCGGCAGGAGAAACATAAACAATAAAAAAAGAATAATAAATATAAACAACACCAACGTAAAGCATACTAGAAAACAAAACAAAAAACAAAAAAAAGAATGAAAATAAAAGAGATAAAAGAAACAATTTACGGGAAAAAAGAGAAGGTAAGGTATTTCTTATTAAATGCCTTTATTTTGTGCGGCAGGGGGATGCTGAAAGGTTGCATGGGTTAAGCAGAAAGTATTAATTATTGGGGGGAATACTGTTGAGGACTCGTTTTTTAAAGTTTATCATTGATGAGGGGGAGGGGATTGAGGCTTAATGGCGCGTCGACAACTTGGTCATTAGCGGCAACCTCAGTCACAGTGCAGTGGTCCGGGTTGCCACTGCACCACACATTACAGAGATATTATTCAAACCCCTAACCTAAATCTTGTCATACATCTGTACCTCCTGCAAAAACTGAAAAACACCGGACAGGAGGACAGACTTATCGCCCAATTGACGCACAATGTCATGTGGAAGATGGAAACGACGACGAAAACCATCAAGATGGCAACAATCAACAAGGAAGTGCCGGACCGTAAGTGGCCGCCGACACCAATAACATGCAGGAGGGTCAACCCCCCGCAAAAGGAAACAGTGAGTAAGTCGAGTGTGACCAATGCGCAAACGGGCCAACACCACTTCCTCACGGCGACTGCGGCGACACGCCGAGTGCCATTCCTCAACAGTGCCTTTAATAGCTCGTAATTTATTGCCGTCCTGATCATTGAAGAGCTTTTTCTGCTTGAAAAGAAAACCTGGTACGTGAGAAGAAAAGAATTGAACCCAAGCTTGCGAGTTGGAGTGGACTTGGATCTGGAAATTAAACAACAAGTCTTTATACAGAAGGATAAGAAAGCTTTCTAAGTTAAATCTATTAGAAAAATTAGTTTCGTTAAAAAGAGGGGTAAAGTGAAAGGTGTCATTCTGATGTCCAGTAGAGAGAGTGTGTTGGGCAGGGACACTAGATTTAGTATTTTTTTTAATTCGTAACAGTTGCGATCAGGGGACCCACACAGTTCAGTTACTATAAATTTGTTCACTCTGTTGCTTTTATAAGACCAATTACGGCAAAAGTTAGTTTCGGCATATCAGTGTACGGCACGCCAATTTGTCAAAAGTAGTTAAGGTGATCTGTTTCGCATAATTTTTGTTAACTATACAGTCTTATATGTTAAATAATAGTTTACAGTACTATTAATTCAACATACAGACATCTCCGTACCACATGGGGTATGCATGAGGTATACCACTAATAGTGGTATAATGCTATCCAGCTTCACCGTTGCAAAACTAGGGTAATAAGTCCTAAGGCTGTACCGAGCACATTTTTTCCTGCCGAGCCGATACCAAGCCGAGCGCTCAAAAAATGCCTGATACACCGAGCATAACCAAGCCGATCAGTGATGCCGAGCAGAACCGAGCACCTTTATTAATCACAGGGTGCTGCCGGGAGTACCAGCTTTTTTCACATTTTCTCACATTCCAACTTTTAATTTTTTTTCCACATTTTTCACATACCTGCTTTTCATTTTTTTCGCATACCTGCATTCATTTTTCTCATATCCCTAATTTTCATTTTTGTATCGCCATTTCATAGTTTTCATATACAGACCAGTTTCACAATTCTATACCACTGGCAAATTTTCACATTTTTCACACCGGCAGCATCCCGGTAATCAGCACTCTCTAAATGCTAAGCAGGATTCAAGATAGAACAATTCTTTTCCTAAAACAGCCAGGCGTAGCAGCAACCACAGGCTACTATTACATTCAGACACTGTAATTGATGACGTATCGACATAACTGGTATGGCGAATTAGCCTGCCAATTAACAACCATTATCATACCAAACAAGTAATTTTATTATGAGGTAAGTTACTTTTACTCTAATAAAAGTTTTAACAATTAACCATTCTAAACAATTAAAGTAGTGCTGGTGACACTAAAACTCTGAGGATTTACTTGATGAAGGTAAGTTTTTTTACTTTTTCAGGTTTCAGAGATGAGCATAATGGTGTAACAATACTTCCAGTGGTACTAAACCAGCAACCATGTGCACGTTATGCCTATTAAAGAGCCTTCCGCTATAATGCACTGCTGCGGTTATCAAGCGTAATATGAAAACGAATGTCTGAAAAAGCATAAAAAAAAGTAGTTAATCTGCACGAATTACCTGCAAATTTATTTCATTGATAAACTGAATTCTGTGGCAGTCTTTCAAACTTTGTGCAGCAGGAACATGCATAGATCATAATCATCGACTGGCATCCGCCAAAATGAAGCTCGCGTTTAAGGTCCAGTGGTCACAGGATCGCGCACCAAGACTGCTCGGCTCGGTTAAATGGAAGTAATTGCTTGGTATGCCGAGAGTGCCGATCATGCTCTGCTCGCCGAGAATTGGCACGGCAGCTCGGTATCGGTACAGCCTTAGTAATAACTATTTCTAGCATAGGCTATTCGAAAACCAGGTTTTCAGCTCTGGAATGGGAAAAGCATCTGAAATGATTGCAGATATCCACATGTGGGAGAAGGAAACGGACCATGAGGCTGCCAAAGTCAATTAGAGATTAATTTTTACGGTAAAAAAAACGGCTGTAAAGAGTTCACTGTTCCTTGCAAAATTAAGTGTTACATTCGGCCTTTACTGCAGGAGATCAGTATGGTACTGATTGAACAACTGGCCAGTCAAATTGCAAAATATCCCAATTTTGAAAAATAAGCTTTAACTTAACAAATTCACAGTGTCATTCACATCTTGTCATTTCAAATTTCCTGGTGCTATGTCGAAAGACGGACAAGCATCATACAAACAAACAAGTAAACAAACGTTCAAATTGTAACCTCTCCAGTTAGAGTAACGCTGCATTACTTTTTTTAAACTATTTACCCGAAAATTTTTTGACCTGGGACCAAAACAGGAACTGACCTGGTAAAACAATGTTAGAACCATATTCATTCTAGATTTACGACCACATTTATTTAAAGTGCAGGAAAGTAGATTGCTCGTTGAAGTACAAACAGCTTATAACCAACTGACTTTCTGCTTCGTTTGGCAAACGGTCGTTTAAGCACTTCGGTGGACCACTTAAAAGTTTAAGCACTTTCAGTGGGCCACTTCAGTAAATATTTTCCGTAGAAACGATACGTTTAGTAATCATTTTCAACCTTTTTAGCAAAGAAAAAACACGCTCTTCAGTTTAGTCCACGGCATCTGAATCTGTGGCTATCCATCACGGGGTCACCAGAACTAACCCGAAGATCAATTCCAGGGACTAAAATTACCGGTTCCAACGAATGGGACAAAAAAAAATGGGACAAACGACTTAACTGACCTGGCGAGTCAGTCCAAATACTCCCAGTACGAAAGGGCCATTGGTATTTTTGCTATTTAATAATCGATTCCTTTGATTATGGGTATCAGAAATGGGCCACACATTTTCGGAAAATTCCAAGGTATAACCAAAGCCAACAAGAAACGGGAAGACAGGTACACAGTAGCATTGAATACGACCCAGTGGTATCTAAGTAAGTCCCATGCTGATTCGGCATCATGGTCTGACAGGATATGCATTAAATGATTGAACACCAAGAGTAAAGCTAATAATTCTGATTTATTACAATTCGTTCAGTAAAACATCTATGAGCAATTCTATTTTTACAGAAAGTGTAAAAGTCATACAATTCTTTCGTAATTTAATAAAATGTCATTTGTCTCTTCCGAGCACACCCCGACTCATGCACTTGCAAGTTGACATTGCCTCCAAAACATTTACCACAAAAAGAACATTTGAATTTCTCTCTGTGGATATTAACATGGTTGTAAAGACCACCTAGGGACTTGAATACTTTCGAACATTCCCTGCATGGCCAAACAAGACCTGCATCTTGAATAACTGAAAATAGAAAAAAAAGTACTTCAGTGAGTTATCCACACGAATCAGGTTCTGGGGGGGGGGGTTGAGGCTTAATGGCGCGTCGACAGCAAGGTCATTAGCGTCAACCTCAGTCACAGTGCAGTGGTCCAGGTTTCCACTGTGCCACACATAACAGAGGAGTTAAACAAACCCCCAATCTATATCTTGTCATAGATCTGCATCTCCTACAATAATTTAAACGCCCCAGACAGGAGGACAGCCATGTCGCCCAATTGATGCGCTAAGTCAGGTTCTTGGCTTTAAATTGCAACTGGAGGTGTGAAATGTAAATTAGAAAAAAAAATATTCAACGTTATTCGAAATATAGAAAAAAATT
This sequence comes from Lithobius niger, assembly GCA_023313725.1. Classification (NCBI taxonomy): domain Eukaryota; kingdom Metazoa; phylum Arthropoda; class Chilopoda; order Lithobiomorpha; family Lithobiidae; genus Lithobius; species Lithobius niger. Next base: position 12,697 of record JAHWFP010185272.1, on the reverse strand, counting down.
AATCTCAACGTATTACGTGAAACTTCAAAAAATTAATCAACATGTTTGCTATTTTTAAAACAAACTTCAATTATGTGAAATTTACAAACAAAGAAGTGGGAGCAGTGATTATGGCAGCAATAATATAATTTCATTGTATCAGTACAGAAGTGAGGTGTACTGGTGGTAAGTCGCATCACCTATATCATTACAACATTATTCAACTACTCTGACTTGCCATGCTACTCTTACAGGAATAGAAACGGCTAAACATAATGCCATCATTGCATCCAGGCAATGCAGCAGAAGCAAGTGTGTAGCCACGTACACGAAAAAAATTACTGTGTCATCATGCTAGACTGGATTCCTGACCACATAATTACACCATAACTTTTGGCAGCTAGATGGGCACACACTGGCTTTCCCTGCATTTCCCTTACGCTAAGACTAAAATGTACAAATTAAAAGTACATCCAAGGCAAAATAGGTGCATTTCGCAAATTGAACAGGACCGGTTTAGGGCAGCTGAAAATACTGGATCGAGCTGAATCCTATTAATACTGTGTCAACAATGATGGGTTCATTGTATCATTGCAGCAAACGGCAATGTCGGTACGTCGTTATTGGTGGGCGAACTGAAACTGTTTGTTATAAACCTTCGCGTTATTGGTGAGCATAATGAAAGTGTCGTGTTTCACAATAACCTAACAGGAATAAAAAATATCGTATGTTTTTAGTTTCGACTTCACCTGTCCACAAAATTAACTGCCCTTAATAAAACGAGAGGAGAATTGCTTCGATCTAGAATGGTTAAACAATCAATGGGTGTTTCTTCCAGACAAGTAGTGGTGATGATTAGTGACTCGCAAAAATTCTTCTTACCAGGTACTAGATTACTTCAGATTTAAGTCACTCCCCAGTCGATATTGTCATGACATCGCCAAAGATTACTTTTAGTTTTACGTTTACATTAAAAAAAATTGACTTCCCATTAATAAGGAAAAAACTTATTGGCTGTCAGAGGGTATATTTCTACACTGCATTCTATATTGCAAGAATTTGTAGTGCCTATAGCAAAAATTTGTAGCTCGTATTTACGGCCGAGTTTCTCATAGTAACAAATTATTTTGTATGTTTTTTTGTGTGTGGTTTAGTCAACCTTCTTTATGTTGAAAACTTCTAACATACAGTTTTCATCATAAAACCTTTACGTATTTATCAATTACATAAAATTCAATTTCTGCACACATGTACTTGACAGCTTTAGAGAAGGGTACCTGTTAACGTCTAGTGCATCGACTAAAGAAATTCTCCTAGCAACATTGGCTGGCAGCTGTTATTAATATAGAACTATACTGAGACACTTTTATAACAAAAAACTACACAGAATAACTCAGCTAGTATTAGAGAATCATTTATTATTAGTGGAGGACTGATCATTTCTCTCTTTGTCCAAATAGTACGTTTCATTATTCTGACACGTACAACTCTGTACCTATTCCCGTAATCTTTTCAAATTCTATTAATGATCACAACTTAAATGCAAGTTCTTTGGCATAACAAAGACTTTTACATCTAATAGCAATGAAAAATGTTAAAATACAGAGTAAACAACAGGACAGGAAATCAAAACGACTCAATAAGTGATCAATAAATAGTGACGCAAACCTGCACCTTTTGTACGTAAATGTCAGACTGTCTGAGCAGGAATTGAACCTTCGACCTTCGAGACCATACGCCAAAGTCCTACCGCTGAGCCATATTGACATGGACTAAGTGTCAGTATGACTTAGCAGTATAGGACTTCGGCTTATAGTCTCAAAGGTCGAAGGTTCAAATATGGTGATTTGTGGATGAAGGATTAAACGACTTGGCTGTTCCTGGAGACAGGTACCAACAAGTTCAAAATAACACAGAGTTTAATTTTCGAGAGAACCTGGTCTCTCTTGGTCACAAAAACAAATAATAAAAAGTCCAAACAGTTTACGGAACCCAACAAATGACAATGCAAGGTCCGCCATTTTTGAATTGGCAAGCTTGGACCACTTTAGGTCAGTGGTGCAAGCTTGCCAATTCAAAAATGGCGGACCTCGTCATTTGCTGGGTTCCGTAAACCGTTTTGACTTTTTATTATTTGTTTTTGTGACCAAGAGAGATCAGGTTCTCTCGAAAATTAAACTGTGTTATTTTGAACTTGTGGATACCTGTCTCCAGGGACAGCCAAGTCGTTTAGTCGAAGGTTCAATTCCCGCTCAGGAATTTTGACATTATTAGGTCCAAAAGGCAATGGGATTAGTTTGCCGTCTGTATTTATTTTAAGTACAAAACTGATAAAGTCATGAACTCCAAACACAATCCGAAATAAAAACGAAATAACGCTGCCTAGTTACAGCTTGTTTTTATTTTCTGAGGTTGTTTGTAGGTTTTTACTTAGTGTTAATTTCCGCAAAATATCATTCCAGCACACCAGATGTAACGATTGCTCTTGTTATTCATGGAGGAATTGTTCAATACAATCCATACGTTCAAATCTACAGAAGTCGGAATTAAATATTAGCGTTTTGCATGTCGCTCAACATGCTGTCGTAAGGCAGCAGGACTTTCCCAACATTTGCCACACACATAACACTTAAAGCGTTCCAAATGGACGTTGATATGGTTACGAAGGGCCTTATTGGATCTGAACATCCTTTTGCACTGGTAACAAGGGTGGAGTAATGCATCTTCCATCAATGAAAAATCTGTACAATGAAAAGAAAATAACAAGATTAGAAACTTATATTATATTATATTATATTATATTATATTATATTATATTATATTATATTATA
>JAHWFP010185271.1:55196-65916 GCA_023313725.1 Lithobius niger | reverse complement strand
AAGCTACACAAATTGAAAAATCGGTTCATTGGTTCGATCTCTAGGTAGGAGCAAAAGTTTTAGCCCATTTGTCTTTCCGTGTCAAGAATATTGTAGTTACGGGAAAATAGCCTGAGAAAGGCCCTAGGCCTTGTCCATACCTACGTTTTAAGCTATAGGACTTAAAAATCGGTTCTGTGGTTCGATCTCCAGGTGAGGACAAAGAGTCCCAACAGCAACATTAATGATTTCTGCCCAGTGCTCTGCAATAATAATTGCTCTGCCGACGAGTATACTGCAGTCACATTAAAATCGGGTTCAAAAGGCCCTGGTCGGTGTTAATACCTACATTTTAAGCTATACAAATTGAACATCGGTTTATTGGTTCGATCTCTAGGTGAGAGCAAAAGTTTTAGCCCATTTGGCTTTCCGTGTCAAGAGTATTGTAGTTACGTTAAAATAGCCTGCGAAAGACCCTAGGCCTTGTCCAGACCTACGTCTTAAGCTATAGAACTTGAAAATCGGTTCAGTGGTTCAGTCTCAAGGTGAGGGCAAAGAGTCCCAACAACAACAACAACAACAAGAAATGGCCATGCTGTGGACGCCGAACGGTTTGAATGTTATTAAAATTTTTAATGTGGTGAAATAGTTACGACACGACCCCAAATACCGAATTTCGTTTGTCTATGTCAATTCTGGGCGAGACTATAGGAGTTCAAAGTTTGACGTTTAACATGGAAGTTCATGCTGAGGCTTACATAAGGATCGCGGTCCTCGATAATTGCTCTGCCGACGAGAATACTGCAGTCCCATCAAAATAGTGTTCAAAAGGCCCTGGTCGGTGTTAATACCTACAATTTAAGCTATACAAATTGAAAATCGGTTCATTGGTTCGATCTCTAGGTGAGAGCAAAAGTTCTGGCCCATTTGGCTTTCCGTGTAAAGAATATTGTAGTTACATTAAAATAGCCTGCGAAAGGCCCTAAGCTGTGTTCATACCTACGTTTTATGCTATAGAACTTGAAAATCGGTTCAGTGGTTCGCTCTTCAGGTGAGGGCAAAGAGTCCCAACAACAACAACAACAAGAAATGGCCATACTGTGAACGCCTAACGGTTTGATTGTTGTCATTAAAATTTGTAAGGCAGTGAAAGAGTTACGACACGACCCCAAATACCGACTTTCGTTGGTCTACGTCAATTCTGGGCGAGACTATAGGGGTTCAAAGTTTGACGTTTAACATGGAAGTTCATGCTGAGGCTTACATAAGGACGTTTTTGGATCTGCTCGAGTGCGTCTAAGTTTTTTTGTAGTAGTGACACCAAAAATCATTTGCGTAATCGAGAACCAGACAGACTAAGGTAGAGCTTAAAATCGCAGTGGTCGAGTTAATGGTACAGCCGATCAACAGGATAGATAGAGCATAATTATATAAATGAAGAATGAGCAGCAAATCTTAATCTTCAATTATAATACCGCATTATTTTAACAGGATTAAGTTGCTTGTTTCCCAAATATTGCACAAAATGTGGTCTAGCTGCAAGACGCATATTTTAGAATGGTGAATCTTTAATTTCCAATTGGTGCTCCAGGTTAAAAGAGAATGTATATCTGCCTGCAGCATTAATGGTCACTCTGGAAATTGTAAATTGCCTAATTTGATGTCAACAGCTTACTACGCTACAATACCACTGGCTTCCCAACTGAAATCGTCGAAATAAAGTTGGAACAGTTAGGGGCCAAGAACGGTTCCCTGAACTGTACCACTTGTAACTACAGTTATGCCAGAATGAAAGCCATTAATGACGACAGTTTGAGTTCGTACGGTTAGCCAACTTTTGATCTAGAAGGATAAAGTCCCATAATACCAAACTGTTTCAAGGAAGCACTTGATCGAATGCTTTAACCACATCAGCGTAAAATACATCTAGCGGTATACGGACAAGATAAACATTTAAATAAAAAGCCAATAAATTAGAATATTTGAGTATTCTTATCTAAAGCCATGATGTATCACTCGTTGAGTTCACGCTATTTACAAATTTCGAAACATGTTTACTGAGTAACTATTCAAAAAGTTTTCACAGATGCTAATCGGTCGATAATTTTACGGGTCGTGGCTTTTTGAAAATTGGTGTTAATATTGCATGTAATCATTCTGGTGGTATGTTATTCTCCAGTACAAAAAAAAAAAACATTCAAAAAGTTTAATTAGGATGGAGATGAGGTATGTTGATATTTAATTAAAAATTCTGTTGTGATAACGTCAGGTCCAGAGACTTTACCTGCAGTAATCCGTGTAAAGGCTTTGTTTAAGTTTTCCGAGATGGACATTAAAGGTGGATGCATGCACCTGAGCAACAACACAAGGTAAGGAGTAAAAGAGTAAAGGTAAAGCAAAACAACAGGAACATGGTAGCTTTTCTGCAAAATTTATTTTAAAAGTATCGTTTAATAAATCGGCCATTTTTTGTGGTTTTGAAATCAACTGAACCAAACAATTTTGGAGAGGTCCAATTGTTGTTTTAATTTTTTGTACTCGTTTCGCATGTTGAAAACACTTTATAGACTTTGGGTTGGCAGAAAAAGCCAATTTTTTTTTTTCAAACTGTTGTTTTTTAATTTAATTGCTAAACAAGGAAAGCGAACAATAAAAGATGGGGCCAAATTTTGCTGTTGTCTAGCTTCAGTTTGATGTTTAATATGTTCCCTAGGCGGGAAATTGGTGCATGATTTGGAGGAGTCGGCTCGGTAATTTTATTATGCCGTACTGTGACATTTTCCCCTTGACGTTTATGAGCTGCTAATTCAAGTCTAAGAGCTTTATCCCACGCTAATTACAACTTGGTTAAATCATGACGAATACAGACTTTATCACAAAACTTGTATTGTTTCAGATTTTGGCTAACCTTAAAAGTGATCGCTCTTATCCCGGGTTGGGTTGGCAGACCGTTAGCAGCTACTGGGTTCGTCCTGGGAAAAGTACCAAGCCGGCGACATACATGCAAGTATCCTCAGGAGTCTTAACAGAATCCTCAAATCCTAGACCAGCAGCCTGACCAGATCAACTTCTACCCCGAAGAAAATAAGATTATTTTGTGTTTTGTTTCGGTCAGTTACTTCGTGACCACAGTTGGTTAATTAGCATCGGAAAAAAACATCGTCGTTATCCTGTACATTTGAAACTCATAATTTCTAGGCCATCAGTCAGTTAAAGGAATCTTGTCACGGGAATCTAGTAGCGCATCCCTCGTCAGTTAAAGGAATTTCGTCATGTCACAATCGTCAGTTACAAGAGAACAGTTATCAGGTAATTCGTAAGTGTTTGTTTCTATCTGTTTTTTTTCCAGGGTCGCTGGGATCACTCGTAAGACCCCCTCCACTAGAAAAAAAGTTCCCGAGGCTCAAAAATCAAAGAAAAAGAAATGAAATTGGTGTATGTTGCAATGATGATTATTCCTTTAAATATAGATTTGGACAAAACTTAGTGAAATTCAATTTGAAGATGATGTGTATTGAGAGTACACGTCCATGTGTACCCACTCAGCCTGCACACAAGTTGTGTACTGGCAGTACACAGTTTGTGCAACGACAGTACACATTCTAGTCCCCGCTTGTATACTACCAGTACACAAATTCTGTACTCCCAGTTCGTATGGAAGCTGAGCAGGTACACATTGATGCGTACTCTCAGTACACATCGTCTTCAGAGTGAAGGTTTCTCACCTTATAGTGGTCTAGCTTTAAAAAATGTGTTTACCTCTGGCAGATTGAAACAAGTTGTTGCTTTAAGACGTGGAAGTTGTCCTCAGTACCTTTAGACATTTAATACAAACTGGGTAACATGATTCACTATATTTTTCGTCTTACGATGGTCCATGACCCCTCTTCCACTGACGTTCTGAAGCACGTCAGTTCGTCCAACATTAATAAAGATTCATAATGTTGACTTACAACGCCCCCCCCCCACATCTTCAATATATGGCTACGTGCTGTTTTCCTAAAAAGCAAACGTTTAACATTACGCGAAACTATATTTGTTTATGCGTGTCAAATGGACGGAAGTGGAACGACTTTCGATTGAGCGCCCTTTGTTTACACCGAACAAAATGTTAACCGATTTAATCTAACAATGGTTAATTGCGCCAAATTTTTTGTATAACTTATCTCCTACGTTCTTCTTAAGACTATGAGCGTCAAGAGAGCTAAACAATGAGGTGCATCTGAAATTCTACTTTAAATTAAAATCATTGTCCGAGCTCACGTGAAGATGCTGCCCGCACTTACAGTAGGTTCTAGCGTTTACCAACCACCTCAACCTCCATAAGACTTACTTATTTGTTACTCGCACTTAACAATCTGTATCACAACTGATGCAAACTGTATCCACCCAAAACAAAACTGATGTAAAAAGCTGCCAAGTTTCCAAAAAGGATTGGCCTTTGAAGGTAGTGATATCGCACCGACTAATAGTTCGAAAGTTAAAAGAAAACAGAAGATTGCTACTCGCTGTAGCAATCTTCATGTTTTCATTTAACGTCCAAAGTATTATTCGGTGCGATCAACTTGACTAATAGGATTAACCTTGGCGGCCTTTCCCTGGTTGAATGATATCACTACCTTCAAAGGCCGATCCTTTTTGGAAACTTGGCGCCTTTTTACACCAGTTTTGGTTTTGGGTGGATATCACAACTTTCATAGGACTGTGAACGTACAAAAGGCCAAATTGGCACGGCTTAGTTTATAACACGACCATTCTTCACATGCTTAGTTTCTTCAATCCCATTTTTGCAGACACTGGCTAACAATCACTGGCTCACTCAATAACCAAACGCCCTTTAGTTGTTTGGTTTATTTCTACCTTTTTTTGAGGAATTTTATGTCTATAAATAATTAGCCATTACATCAGCAAAATTGGAATCAGCAGAACGCGAAGCATTTTCTTTTTTGGTTAAACCCGCTTGCTCATGGATGCTCGTATTGTTACGTAACCATCATCTAACGTGCATCCCCTTATTCTCACGCAATCCACGGCAACGTAAATGTTTGCTTTATTTTTCCCTCCGTTACAGTTCAGATTTTAGTTCGCCCAGGCTTTCAAAGAAGAATGATTTATGGTAGAACAAGAAACACCAAGAGCCCAAGTTTCTCCTAACAAACTTACTTCCGGCCCAGGCCAAGTATTAAACGAAGGAGACGGCCATATTGAGCGAAGGAGACGTCCATCTTACAGGAAACACACGGAGACGATCATGCTGCAGTTCAAGTGACGTTTACTACCTCCACCAGGAAACGCAAAGCATCATGGGGATCGAGCTGTTAACCATAACTAACTCAAATTGAATACAATAAGAATACAAATTAATCGCTTAACAATCACTATCATATGTCACATTACGACATTAAAATAATTTTAAGATAAATCAGAACGGTCTGATCAAGGTTTCCTTTTTTTTAGTCCAACAATCAATTTTAAAACGAGTTGTAGTTACGAGTAATGCTAAGTATAACGGATGTTTTTGTGTTTAAAGAAGCGATCTGAGTGGCCACATAGGCTTAAGGTTTTTCCGTGGTTCACGTTTCTTCTAACGAACTGAATACGGTTTGAATCGAACACAGAATAAGTTCTTCAACTTCGGATGTTGCCCACGCACGAGTATTTCGTCAATTTTCGAAGGTATTGTCGCAGTAGCGGCGGTTACCATAGTACCGATGCCACCATTTTTTTTATTTCAAGTTCGCCTCCTACGAGAACCTGTGCTGCCTTCTGGTGTGGCTATTCAGTCACTTTGGCGGAAACATAATATGACGTCACACCACCCTGCATTCTCTGAACATTTTTGGTCGCTAAACGAATAGTCCAGATCTGCTAATAAACCATCTTCCTAAGTCGCTCCATCTTTGCAGGCTTTTACAATAAATCTAAGGACTAGTGTTGATTGTTCAAGCCATTGTTCTTGAAATCTTTGGTTGCAACTTGGAAAAGACACGAAATTTAAATTCCCTAGAGGCGAATTTCAAAAACCTCCCACGCATTTGTCCTGACCCCTACAACCCCCAAACCAACAAAAGGACCATGCTCAGATCATCATGCATCCGTGTGCAAAAGTTCAGCTACGTAGGCCTTCTCAGTTTTGCGCTTGCTATGAGTCTATGGGATTTAACATTGGACCAGCGTTATTAGTTACTAACTACCTAGTCAGTAACATAAAAACAACGTTATTAACGCATCTTTCTCTGTATGAATGGGGGACACTCAGGCTTTAACTTTATTTTGTTCTTTATCCCGGCACCTTCTTACATTTACCACAATTTGAAAGGTTTCTGTCGCATTGGGATTTACCCTCAGCATGACAAAATATGCTTTTAGTTGCTTACAGTTAACAGACATTTTTATCATTAACAATTAATATTTTAACAATAGGATGTTTACAATGGGATGATCTACTGTTACTTGGCGCGTTACTATACATGAGTGTTTAAAACCGTTGGTAATGATGCTCATTGCTACACTGTCGGCACAACTTTAACTTTATTTGCAACCGCCAATGAGGCATATACATGACTAACAGAACAAAGACCAAAAGAAATAAAAAACACTTGTCTCCGTTATGTACAAAAAAAACATGGTCCCGTTTGCATTCAATGCATACCACAATCACTCTTGATGCTACATATACAGTTTAAGTTCATATTTTTAGAAAATTAAAATAGATGAATTGGAAGTCAAAAGCAATAAGAAAGGTATAATTAATGTTTTTACACATAGATGCTGCAAAATGTATTCCAGCTACTAAATGTTTTACGTATACTGTGTTTCTATAAAAATACAAATTAATTTTAGCTGTATGGTAAATCTTTGTATTCACACGGTTTTCACATAGGATACTAAATTTATAAACTATATAAACCACTCATCCACATCCAGAAAGTTCAGTCGAAAAAGAAGCGGCGTCTTCAGCATGTACGTACGATATTAGGATTAAAATGAAAGTCATTGGAGCAGTTGTGTACCGGGAAAAGACCTGGGTAATTCTAGCTGTAATTCATGAAATGAAAATCGAAGGACTCGATGCATGTATTCAAATATTCGTCTTAAAAAAAAATAATAATAAAACGTGCCTGAGTAGCGTTTTCCTTCATTCGAACTCCTCAACCTACAAAATTATTTTGGAACAGCATGTAAATAATTAAATTAAGTAAAAACATACAATAAAAGGCATTACGGATTGAAAAGGAGTAAAAAACTGCAGTGCCTATCTTTCGAATCTAGAAACGTTAGCTTCATTATTTCAGGCGGCAAAAAACCCAAATTTGTAAACGGACGTGTACAAACAACAAACTGCCTAAGCGGCCATCTTGGAGAAGTGAAAGCAAGGAATGATGGAGAGGTCGAAAATAGGTGGAGGGAGGAGGGAGTACGAAATTGAACAAATGGAAGGCAGGAGGGAGTTTATACCTAGGGCAAAATGAAGAAGGTGGAGGGCAGTTTTTTCCTTAGGGGTGGGGGGGGGGGGAGGAAAAAAACAACATGAAAAAAAAAAAAAAAATCAGCATTGGAAAGCATTTTTTTCAGTTTATTTTTGAGAAACTTCTTTTGTTACGACGTGAAGGACGGGAACATGGACTGGTAGGCTAGTACGCAGGACTGCAATTTAGACTGGAGTGGAAATTGAACATTAAAAAGGACTTCCTTGTGGAACAGGACACACATTTTCCAGACTAAATCTATTGTAATGATTGATTTGGTAATAAAGAGGGGTGAAAAGTGAAAGGTGTCAATGCAATGCATGGCCAGTTGAAGCGGAATGTTGAGCGGAGCGCTGCAAGTAGAGAGAGCAAGGCGGGCACGACCATGTCCCGTGTGTCCCAATTATCCGTGTGCCCCGTTAGTCTAGTCACATTAGTGTTGTACCTAGAACAAATTGCGACAGACTTGAGACCAACTGATTCTGGACGGAAAAAAATGTGCTAAACGCGATGAAATAAAGTCTACTACTGTCAATCCGCTAATTCATTATTTTTTTTTTGAAGTCTTTATGACGTATTTTGGACATAGGTTTACTATGGGTCTGACGACTTTAATAGTCCGTATTACTTAAGCTAAAAAATGGCACAAACCCTATCCTTCTGTGCTGTGACGAGTTGTGACGTATTTTCCATTTTTTGACGTGGTTTGGACGTGTGAATTCACTACAGGGAAAGGACGGGTCTGACGGCATTGACACTCCGTATATCTTTTGAAGACCATATGAGCTATAGAATAGCGCAAACCCTACCACTCTATCTGCAATAGTAAAAAAATTACGGTATGATGAGTGACGTAACGTTTTATAGGGTAAGCTTCACTGCGGTGCAATCAACGTCTGTAACTGCTTAACCATCAACAAATCGACAGCATAATGTTCAATGAACATTTTCAGCACACAATTCTGGATTGGAAAAGTGATACACAAGTTTTACATAAAAACAACCCTTGACCTCAAAAATCGCATTTTAAGAATATTACACTTAATTTGCATACGCTTCTTGTTTAAAATTGGTGATTTTCGATTCAAAGTGCTCCGGTGGGCATTTAATAAGCCTAGATAGACATACTTAAGTTCTTTGGAAAGGTTATGATGTATTTTTTCCATATAAAAGACAATGGATGGCAATATTAGAACAATTATGGGTGGAGAAACACAGACCTGCTCATTCTTCTTTTACACTATGTTGTCAATGCGACCTGCAACATCTACCTCTGCCCAGAACGAAGATGAATTCAAAGGACACATTCAAATACCATATTAAAGTCATTACACAGCAACTCGGAGAACATGTCACAGAAAACATTCTTTTCACTCATGCCTTTCAGGTTGCGGCACAACCTCCAGGGTATTTTCAATTGGGAAGGGTGAGATGTTAAAGAGGCTCAAAAGTGATGACTTTCTTCAGTAAACAAGATAGCTCAAACGAAGACGTAGCATCAGCAGGACAGAAAGCCATGGCCAACGCTGGAGAAACGCTAAACGAAATTGGCATTTGCAAGTTCACCAGTTAGCTTTTTTAATTAACTATTCATGTAAAACCAGAGACATGGCCGCCCACTTCTGATGCCTGCTCATTTCACTGTTTAAGGGTTTATCATCAAATTCAGACTTGATGGAAAGAATACATTTCCAAAGAATGTAACTATGTCAATCTAGGGTTATTAGAGAACCCATCAGAGCACTTTGAATTGGAATATTACTATATGCTTTCCCCACAATTCCATTACCACATAATCTTTAAACAGGTGTAGGACAGCTCTTATTGCATTGATTAATTTTGATAAATTATCAATCAAAATTATAATAATTTATCAAAATAATTTTGATTAGCATTGACGGAAAGAATACCGTACAACCTTTCGTCAGAGCCTAACTATAGCTATCTAATAAGCCAAGATAGACATAGTTAGGCTCTATGGAAAGGTTGTACGGTATTCTTTCCGTCAATGATAATCAATATTAAGTTAATTAATCTATAATAAGCCTAGAGAGCTCAACAGAGCACTTTGAATTCGAATATTACCATACGCTTTCCTTACAATTCCATTACCACATCATCTTTAAACAGGTGTAGGACAGCCCCCATTGCAGCTAAAGAATTTTGATTAGCATTGATGTACAGCATACATCCAACCTTTCCAAAGAGTCTAGGTATGTCTATCCAGGATTATTAGACAGCTCGTCGGAACACTTTGAATCGAAAATCTCCAATTATAAATAGGAAGCATATATGCAATTAAGTGTAACGTTCTTAAAATACGATTTTTGAGGTCAAGGGTTGTTTTTATGTAAAACTTGTGTATCACATTTCCAATCCAGAATTGTGTGCTTAAAATTTTCATTGAACATTATGCTTTCGATTTGTTGATAATTAAGGAGTTACAGACGCTGATTGCATCACAGTGACACCTACCCTACAATGCGATGGTGTCATACCACCATCACATGTTGGTGTCATACACCATCATATAAATGGTGTCACTTATCATGACGTAATTTTTTTACTATTGCAGATAGAGTGGTAGGGTTTGTGCTATTATATAGCTCATATGGTCTTCAAAAGATATACGGAGTGTCAATGCCGTCAGACCTGTCCTTGCCCTACAGTGAAGCCTCACGTCCAAAACACGTCAAAAAATAGAAAATACGTCACAACTCTACAGCACAGAAGGATAGGGTTGCGCCATTCTTTAGCTTATGCAAAGGGCTTCAAAAGTAATAAGGACTATTAAAGGCGTTAGACCTATATTAAGCCCACAGTACTCCCATACGTCCAAAATACGTCATAAAGACGTCAAAAAAATAATGAATTAGCGGATTGACAGATCGTGTTTAGCGCATTTTGTCAGTACAGAATAAGTTGGCTCCAATTCCTTTCAATTTGTTCTAGGTTGAGCTATATTTTGGCATAATTTGACTGGACTACGTGTGAACAGTCATGTTTCAGCTATATCTGCAGTGCCCCAGCTCAACACACCGCTTCAGATGGCCATACTAGTGACACATTGCATTTCACCCCCTTTTATTACCAAATCAAATATACAATAGATTTAATCTGGAAACATTTCTGATGATCCTGTTCCACAAGGTAGTCCACTTTAATTTCCAAATTCCAATCCAGTCCAACTTGCAGTCCTTCCTAGCCTACCAGTCTATGTTCCCATCCTTCACGTCACAGCAAAGAAGAAAAATAAACTGAAGAACTACATT